>OX336892.1:27942729-27985229 GCA_946959425.1 Argyrosomus regius | reverse complement strand
CGGCCTGAGGGAGGAGGAGGAGAGGGGAGGAGGGGGGAGAAGGGGGGAGGGATGAGCGTCCACGGGGAACGCCCCGGTCCAATTAAATTTCCTCCCATGACCTCATCGCATTCTTCTCCGGGGGAGCGGACAATGGCCGCTTTGACTTTTGAACGTGGGCATGAGCCTCGAACACAGCGCCGAGCGTCTGCAGAGGATCCATGGCGAGGACACACGGCGAGGACACACGGCGAGGACACACGGCGAGGACACACAGCAGGTACACGACAGAGGTCAAAGGTCACAGCATGTTTACTGTAAGCTGCTGCTCACACACACACACACCGAGCTAACGGTTAGCATCGAGAAACTTTAAAGGTCAGCCGTCATTGGTGTTTACTACGTGATGTCACGTTAACCCCGAGTGATGTCACGTTAACCCCGAGTGATGTCACGTTAACCCCGAGTGATGTCACGTTAACCCCGAGTGATGTCACGTTAACCCCGAGTGATGTCAGGCTGACAAACAAACAGGATGTTCTGATCAGGAATGTGGGACAAACTTCTGGAGTTCAGATTAAAGCGGGAAAATAAGAGATGACCTTTGACCCTGATCCAAAACAATGAACACACAGACATCAAAGCTTCAAGACATTTCCTCGACAACAGCAACGATTTCCAGGAAACACTGAAGGTGACAAACAGCACGGAAACATCAGACGAGTTTGAAGCAGACTGAACCTTTAAAGTCTTCACAGCTCGTCATGAAGATTAGTCTAATTATTTAACGTGTCACACATGACAAACAATGGTTCAAGCCCCACCCCCTTTCTCAGTGCTCCAATCACAGTTGAGCAGCCTCCGTCAGGTCACATGTTCAGTTCAAACAATCGGAGCAGTTCAGTTTCTTTCAGACGGAGGAATGTGTGGCACGCGGCCGAGTTCAAACTCCACAACATGAAACAGTTTCCTGAGACTGATCCTCAGAGGTCAGAGGTCACAGTCAGGACGGCACAGAGCGCGCTCAGCTCAAGGACACTTCAGCAGCCTTAACGTGACGCATTCATGAACCAACACGCGTGTTGATATGAGACCGCACATCAAACACACATGTGACACATACATGTAGACACAGCACACACATGTAAACACAGCACATACATGTAAACACAGCACACACATGTAGACACAGCACACACATGTAAACACATGTAAACACAGCACACACATGTAGACACAGCACACACATGTAAACACAGCACACACATGTAAACACAGCACACACATGTAAACACATGTAAACACATGTAAACACAGCACACACATGTAGACACAGCACACACATGTAGACACAGCACACACATGTAAACACATGTAAACACAGCACACACATGTAGACACAGCACACACATGTAAACACAGCACACACATGTAGACACAGCACACACATGTAAACACAGCACACACATGTAGACACAGCACACACATGTAAACACAGCACACACATGTAGACACAGCACACACATATAAACACAGCACACACATGTAAACACAGCACACACATGTAAACACAGCACACACATGTAAACACAGCACACACATGTAGACACAGCACACACATATAAACACAGCACACACATGTAAACACAGCACACACATGTAGACACAGCACATACATGTAGAGGTCACAGAGAGAAAACGACTGTCACACTCTGACATCATCAGTGTGACATCACAGGTCTCGCTGTTATAACGAGATTAATGACAGGAAACAGGAAACACAAATACAGCCAACAGGAAGTAACAGACGGGCTGATCCAGGCTCAGTGTTAGACCTCAGAGTTCATAACATGCTCTTATTTTGTTAACTGAGCGTGTCACATCCTGTCCTGATCTCAGATCAGCTCTCTGTACCATGGTACCACGATGAACCGGGTCAGCCTGAGGAGGTCCACAGTTACACATTAATGTCAGAGTTAATGTGTAACCTGCTGCGCGCACACACACACACACACACACACACACTAAGGTGTGTTTGTTTTCCACACATGAGCAGCCCTGTGAGTCACACACTGTTATCAGCAGAAACCTGAGCGCCTCCACCTCCACACCAAACACACCTGAACCGGGCTCATGTGGACCTGATCGGACCCTGAATGCCTCACAGCTCTTAGACAGGGGTCAAAGCTGTTGGTGCGGACTGAGCGCGCTCAGTAGAGCTGATATCACCTCCATCTGTTTGATAAACAGAGCAGGCGAGCGCTCTGATTGGACGAGAGGAGATTAAAGTGGTGGGCTGAAGGCCGAGAGTGTGTGTGTGTGTGTGTGTGTGTGTGTGTGTGTGTGTGTGTGTGTGTGTGTGTGTGTGTGTGTGTGTGTGTGTGTGTGTGTGTGTGGTGGGGGTGGATGGGGGATGTTGGGGGAGGGCAGACAGGAAGGGAGTGAAGGTGGGAGGCAATGATTGTTTTTAATGTCTCGGAGCTGCTCTGTCATCACTCACATTACAGATTACAGATTACAGATTACAGATTACTTTCATTCATCTTAATCACACTTTTTATTTCACTTACTCCACAAACTTCCTGAATCCTGATTGGCTGCTTGGTTTATGTTCGTCCCCGTCAAAGCCGGCTCAGTTCAGAAGACCAGCTCTCCTCCTCCTCCCTCCTCCTCCCCCCTCCTCCCACATCAGTCTGTTGGGTGGAGGTTTAATGGTGGAGACCACCAAAGAAGCAGCCGCTCCGCCCGGCGGTGTCTCCACACCGGGACGTGAGGAACAAACGAACACAGCCCCCATTAAGACAGACAAAGAGTCCCAGCAGGACCACCGCCCGCCCAACACCACACAAAGAGTCCACAGCTGCAGAGACACAGTCCTGCACCAAGACTGAAGACTCTGAAGAGTCTCAGAGACCACGTGAACGAGCTGCAGCTGTCTCAGAGACTGTCACGAGACGTTAAACCAAACGTGAGCCTCAAACACTCTGCAGCATACATTTCCCATCATGCAACAGCTTTCATTAAAGACTGATAAACTGTGACATCACACTGATTAAATGTTATTTTAAAACACTGAGCTGGAGGACTTCCTGTCTGCAGACTGTCTTTGGACTAAACGTGGAGTCCTCAGAGAAGCTGAGACGTTCAGCAGCTCGTCAAACCAGCAGACCACATCAGAGAGCGAGGAGCAGACGTCAACAAGCCCAGCCATGACTCAGCGACTATCTGATGGAGCCTGAGGACGATCAGACAAACAAAGTGTCACCTGAACCTCAAAGACTGAGATCATCACCTGTTTGACTAACAGTGTTGGAGCCCGGCCCGGCCCGGCCCGGCCCGGCCTGGTTCAGCTCAGCTTGTTTACAGAAGCAGAGTGACATCACCAAAACAAAACGTCCAGAGCTGCGTTCATCATGAACGAGCGACCACGAGGACGAGGATGAAACTAAAGAGAAGTCAATCATCCTCTGTGTCTGTGACGTGAAGACACAAACTGCAGTTCCTCTAACGTCCACTTGAGGCTGGCTCCAGAAGTGAGTCAGTCTCCATAAGTCCCCATGTTCAAATGTCCAACTTCACAGCAGAAATAAACATGTTTACAGCCTGGTACAAAAAACAGTTTTGGTCTCTATAGCTAATTTATATTAAGGCTTAAAGTTATGCAGGATTAAGAGCGTGGACGCTTTGATTGACAGGTGGGTGTGGTCACGGTTGAATGGAATCGTGATGCAGGAACACATTTCTGCGAATGTTTCAAAATAAAAGTCTTAAGAAATGAAACAGTAGATGGCTTTTATGTGTGAACAGTGTACAGTTACAGGAGCCAATCAAAACGAGGCTCGTCCATCAGTTGTCTGCGATGACATCACAGATGGGGGTGTGGACTCTCAGGTGAACAAAGGTGTGATCACGTTTGAAGCGTGTAAATCAGTCGTCACGTCTGCAGCGCTCGCTCGCTCTCTCTCTCTCTCTCTCTCGCCATAATTATCTGTTTACCTCTTCCTGTGTCTCTTCCTCCACAGCAGGCTAAAATTACCCTGCATGCATCTGCTTGTCCCTGTAATGCATCTGCTCGCTCACAGACTGCACGCCGTCTGTAAGAATAGAAACCCCCTCCTCGCTCTGTGCTGCCCCCGAGGCCTCCAATCACAGCGTCTGAGCAGAACCAGGACCAGGACCGACCCCCCACGCTGAGCGGCTCCGAGTCCGTCCAGCTGAATTCTTCCCACAGGACAGGAAACGCCTCACGATGACAGTTTACAGTGGGGTCAAAGGTCAAAGGTCAGCGAGTGGAGCGTTCAGGAAACAGTCCATATAAGACAAACAGCTGCAGAGAGTTCTGAGCCACGACCCGGAGAACCAAAGCAGCATTTGGACCTGGATCTGACCTCGTACGATCATTCAGGTCACGTGAGCTGACACTGAAAACACACGAGACAACGCTGCAACAGAACCAGAACAGCAGAGAGTGGACTCTCACATGTTCTTCAGTGTGCAGACAGCTGATAACAAACAGTGTTCCTCTATGTCGGCTTCGAGCAGCTGATGGTATCAAAGTGTTTAGTCTGAGCCGACGTCCAATCAGCTGACTGAACTCACTTCCTGTTTACGTTACCTGCAGACAGATAATCGGCTCCGAGTGTTTAGTCAACTTCACGTTCAAGGACGCTCCGACGGCCCGTAGAGGTTCAAGGCTCCTGAACGCAGCGTGGAGACGTCGAGCTGAACGCTCAAAGCTCAAAGCTCGAGTGTCCGACTGTGCCTGAAAGCACCATCAAGCAGTTTGCGTGTAGCTTTAATCAAAAATATCTTCATCTGTCGTGGATCCACTGATCCTGGTCCTGGTCCTGATCCTGGTCCTGATCCTGATCCTGGTCCTGGTCACAGTAAAACCCGGTCGGCGTTCAGAAGCTGCAGCTCCAATAAACTCTCATCAGTTTATCAGTGTGTAATTACACACTTAAAACAACTTCGTGTGACCTCATCGTGTGACCTCATCGTGTGACCTCATCGTGTGACCTCATCGAGCTCGATCCAGATGTTTAATGACAACGTGTGACACGATGCAGCGTTCAAGAGGCGTCGTAAAGAAAGTTTCCACACAGCGCGAATACTTCAGGGACTTCAGAATCGACGAGCATCACACTGCTACAAACTGCAGTTCCTCTTGTCGTCCACTTGAGGCTGGCTCCAGAAGTGAGTCAGTCTCCATAAGTCCCCATGTTCAAATGTCCAACTTCACAGCAGAAATAAACATGTTTACAGCCTGGTACAAAAAACAGTTTTGGTCTCTATAGCTAATTTCCCCGTTCATGACAACTGTACTGAGGGTGAATTTATATACAACTCACCTGTTCAGATTATATTAAGGCTTAAAGTTATGCAGGATTAAGAGCGTGGACGCTTCAGGTCAGCCAATCAGAGGCAGAGTACGGGCGGTGGGATTCATAATAACGTGTGGGGGGAGGGACTCGTGTTGTCATGGAGCCTCAGTGACAGCAGTGACCCTGAACGCAGCACAGGCCTTTTAATTAGCACACGGTGACAAGAATGTGGAGTGTTCTTCAAAGTGACGAGTGAACAAACAGAGAGATGTTTGCTGTGAATAAAGAGCTCTGCAGCTGCTGCCTCACCTGGAAAACCTCCTGTGACGGGAAATTTACCCACGGAAACAAACACTGTGACCCGACAGACGACGACTTCAAAGAGTTCATCTTTAAACTTTAAATCAAACTGAAACATTTCACGACCTGCACGCAGAGACTGAGCAAAGATCTGAGGTCACGAGCCGAGCTGCAAACCTCCAGCTACACGTATGTAACATGTTCTGTGCTGTTGGTCACATGACGTCTCTATTTCTGTCAAACTCTGAACAAAGACTCAAACATGAGAAGACAAATCTGATCTGTGATCAGCTCTCGTCTGAAGAGGTTTGAACATTCACGTGTCAGTCTGATGGAGGACGAGGAGGACCGAGGGTCCACTCAGGGTCACAGAGACTACGTCCAGGTTTTAGACAGTCTGCGGGGACGTCACGGAGACTACGTCCAGGTTTTAGACAGTCTGCGGGGACGTCACGGAGACTACGTCCAGGTTTTAGACAGTCTGTGGGGACGTCACCTGAACGCAGCATGAGCACCTGAACGCAGCGTCTTTGTTGAGCTGACAGAGTGACGGCAGCAGCAGTGCAGTGTGGGAAAACCCTCGAGCTGTCCGTCGTCCTCAACAACCATGAAAGACTTTTTTTTTTTTTTTTGCTCCGGAGCGACCAGCTGCTGCAAATTATACCAATGTGAGAGTGTGTGAGACGAGGGGGTGAGGAGGTGAGGGGGTGAGGAGGAGGGGAGAGGAGGTGAGGGGGAGTCATCTGGTCATTGTTTAGTGTGTGAGGAATGAAGTCAGCGTGGGAAACTGGGCTGAACCGAGATTATGAGGCTGCACAGCTGGACGAGTGCTCGGGAAATCACTGCAGCTGATGACAGAAACAAATCCTTTAACCCTTAAAGTGTCCTCAAATGTTCCCTCAATGTTTCCTCAATGTTCCCCCAATGTTCCCCAAATGTTCCCTCAATGTTCCCCCAATGTTTCCTCAATGTTCCCCCAATGTTTCCTCAATGTTCCCCCAATGTTCCCTCAATGTTCCCTCAATGTTCCCTCAATGTTCCCGTGACTCTGGACTTGGTTTCAGTTAGATGTGATCAGGTGATTTTTTTTGTCTTTTGAAGAACTCTTGAAGATGTTTGGCCTCCATGTTCAGACTTCAAAGAGACACTCGGGTACTGAAGCGAGTAAAACCTCCACCCACAACCTTCAAACAACCCTCCAACAACCCTCCAACAACCCTCCACCCGTCCACAGACAGTCCAGCTGTTTTCACGTGACGCTTCAGCAGCTCGTCTCTCTGAAAGTGAACTCATCCTTTAATTAACAGAACCTTTGAACTCAGCTGAGAAGAAACGGGACCAGATCCTGGACCAGGTCCTGGACCAGGTCCTGGACCAGGTCCTGGACCATCAATCGATGATGAAGTGTGTTTCCACTGACGAGACTAAAATGAATTTTTTGTTTTCCCGTAGACGAGAGAGAATAGACGAATGAAGATGATTGGATCAGAACTTTTAGACTCAAACGATGACGCAGCATGTTCTGATCCAGCCAACATTTAACTTTGAAAAACTTCTGTAGTGAAATTTAAACGTGTGTGTGTGTGTGTGTGTGTGTGTGTGTGTGTTGGAGGCCCCCTCCACGTTTTTCTTCTTTGTTGGTTCTTTTTCGTGTCGGGACTCGTCGGCTTCCTGCCGCCGCATCAAAGAGTCGAGAGGAGAGGAGCCGAGCTGAGCTCCACAAACACTTCATGTTTCCTGAGATTAAGACGCCGGCATCAGCCTCCATCTGAACGTTATCGCACACACACACACACACACAGACGGGCGCCACGGGACGGGAATCGAACCTCCGACAGCAGAAACGTGTCAAAGACATTTAAACTTCATCAGCCTGACTCTGAGACGGGTCGGGCCTCAAACCTCTGCACAGCTGACTTCATTTATGCTACTACTATTATGCTATTAATGCTGTTTATTGATGCTATTACTTCATTGATGTCACGTGGACGCGTCCATCGATGGACGTCTGTCCCGGGCGGGGTGACGGGACCTGCAGTGCATGTTGGGGGTTTCCTGCCTCGTCCTGTCAGCTGTTTCTAAAACTCTCTGCTCACTAAATATTTAGCTTCTTCCAAACAGGAAGACACTCAACAGGAAACAAAGTCAACGAGCTCTTCGACCTTCAACAAACACTCGCACAGCCACTTCCTGTGCAGCCGGCCGCCATTATGACAAGTTACTGAAAGACAGAGTTACACAACGACAACAACAGAACCACAACAGAACCACAACAGAACCAGAGTGTAGATACAGACACTAGGACGGCAGCAGCTGGACCGGACCGGGTTGGAGCACAGCCTCTGAGACCAACAGGGAATAACGTGACAGTACCGAGGTGATTTACAGACTTTATGATGGAAACATTGATAAGTAGCAGGAGAGCTAAAGCTAATATAATGAAGCTAATACAGCTAACACTGAGGATCCAGTTGGTTTGGAGCTAGTGCTAATGTAGCTAACTGCTAACACTGGCTATTTTAGTTAGCTTGGACATAAAGCTAACATTAGCTAATGTTATGACCTTATTTACATTAGTTTCAGCTCACTGCTAACATTAGCTCACTGCTAACATTAGCTACATTACTTGATGGAAACATTGCTAAGTAGTGAAGCGCTAACTGTGGTTAGCTCGGTCAGCCGTGTAGCTAACTGAACTGACTCAGCCCGGGATGCCAGGAGCCAAACCCGGCAAGAAAACCACCTCGGTAGGCTGCTGTATTCACTGTTAGACTGGACACTGCTGGTTCAGAGGTTCTGTTGCTGTATTCACTGTTAGACTGGACACTGCTGGTTCAGAGGTTCTGTTGCTGTATTCACTGTTAGACTGGACTCTGCTGGTTCAGAGGTTCTGTTGCTGTATTCACTGTTAGACTGGACACTGCTGGTTCAGAGGTTCTGTTGCTGTATTCACTGTTAGACTGGACACTGCTGGTTCAGAGGTTCTGTTGCTGTATTCACTGTTAGACTGGACACTGCTGGTTCAGAGGTTCTGTTACTGTATTCACTGTTAGACTGGACACTGCTGGTTCAGAGGTTCTGTTCTGGGTTCAGAGGTTCTGTTAGCACGCGGTCACTTCCTGTCTGAGCAGCTTACAGATGTGTTGGATCAGATCGGATCTTTCCCTCCGGGCCGTGCGCTGAGGTGTTCTGACTCCACATTCCTGCGATCACAGTCGGAGGTTATCTGCAGCAGAACAAAGCCCGAGCTCTAATTATGGAGAAAACAGGGGCCACAATGGAAGCAGCGCCCCGAGCTAAGAGAAGTCAGCGTGTAATTAAACGAGTTTCATTTGGAAACGAGGCGCTGAGCTCTAATCACACTTCAGACCTGAGGCAACGAGACGAGCTGAGCTGCAACCAGCAGCGTGACTCAACCTCTCAGGAATGTTAGCGCTGCTGGAGGCTTCACAAATAGACAGGTATTTATAAAGAGTGAGCGAGCTCCAGGAAGAGCAAGAGCACAGCTACCAGAGGAGCAACCAGGGCTACCAGAGGCTAACAGAGGAGCAACCAGGGCTACCAGAGGCTACCAGAGGAGCAACCAGGGCTACCAGAGGCTAACAGAGGAGCAACCAGGGCTACCAGAGGAGCAACCAGGGCTACCAGAGGCTAACAGAGGAGCAACCAGGGCTACCAGAGGCTAACAGAGGAGCAACCAGGGCTACCAGAGGCTACCAGAGGAGCAACCAGGGCTACCAGAGGCTAACAGAGGAGCAACCAGGGCTACCAGAGGCTACCAGAGGAGCAACCAGGGCTACCAGAGGCTAACAGAGGAGCAACCAGGGCTACCAGAGGAGCAACCAGGGCTACCAGAGGAGCAACCAGGGCTAACAGAGGAGCAACCAGGGCTAACAGAGGAGCAACCAGGGCTAACAGAGGCTAACAGAGGAGCAACCAGAGGCTAACAGAGGCTAACAGGGGCTAACAGAGGAGCAACCAGGGCTAACAGAGGCTAACAGAGGAGCAACCAGGGCTACCAGAGAAGCAACCAGGGCTAACAGAGGAGCAACCAGGGCTACCAGAGGCTACCAGAGGAGCAACCAGGGCTACCAGAGGCTAACAGAGGAGCAACCAGGGCTACCAGAGGAGCAACCAGGGCTAACAGAGGAGCAACCAGGGCTAACAGAGGCTAACAGGGGCTAACAGAGGAGCAACCAGGGCTAACAGAGGCTAACAGAGGAGCAACCAGGGCTACCAGAGGAGCAACCAGGGCTAACAGAGGAGCAACCAGGGCTAACAGAGGAGCAACCAGGGCTACCAGAGGAGCAACCAGGGCTAACAGAGGAGCAACCAGGGCTAACAGAGGAGCAACCAGGGCTACCAGAGGAGCAACCAGGGCTACCAGAGGAGCAACCAGAGGCTAACAGAGGAGCAACCAGGGCTAACAGAGGCTAACAGAGGAGCAACCAGAGGCTAACAGAGGCTAACAGGGGCTAACAGAGGAGCAACCAGAGGCTAACAGAGGCTAACAGAGGCAACCAGGGCTACCAGAGGAGCAACCAGAGGCTAACAGAGGCTAACAGGGGCTAACAGGGGAGCAACCAGAGGCTACCAGAGGAGCAACCAGAAGCTAACAGAGGAGCAACCAGAGGCTAACAGAGGCTAGCAGGGGCTAACAGAGGAGCAACCAGAGGCTAACAGAGGCTAGCAGAGGCAACCAGGGCTTCCCAGCGTCCGTGTTTCCATCTTTAAATGTGTTGTTGCCGTCCAAAAGTCAAAGATGATTTTTAAAACCAGTTTTATGAAAAACAACCAAACTGCAACTTTAGTATTAGTATTTAATGAACACGACGTTTACTGAGACAGAACAGAGACAGACTGACGGGATCATCACACAGACCACTGACTTCATGTCCACTGACCAGATAAATAATCATGGAGCTCAAAAATCAGACCAAAGCTTGAAGTGTCAGAATCAGCCTTGAAAACCTTGAAAGTTCTTAGAAACCAGCTGTCTGTCCCTCAGAGACCGGGTCATGTTGGACTGAGACACACTGTGAGACCAGCTGTCCTCTGAGGACACCTCCGCCTGTCGTGATGCATTTAGGGGCCGTGTGTGAACTTCACACCTCCAGAGCTGCTTCACTGACTGTTTGTCAAACAAACTCTGAAAATCACGACGTGAACGTGACGGAGGAGCTGCTGGGTGGAGGAGCTGCTGGGTGGAGGAGCTGCTGGGTGGAGGAGCCGGGTCAGAACAGAACAAAACCCCCATCACACACACACACTGCACCACCCATCACACACGCACACACTCCACCCCCAACAATGAAAACTATGTCCTTCATGCCACAAAATTCCTCTTTCCCAAAGTTTACATCACCGAGCTCAGACTGATAACACACCACACACACACACACACACACACACACACACACACACACACACACACACACACACACACACCTCTCAGTGTGTTAAAGGTTGCATACGAGCCTCACTCCTTAAAAAACTTTTCATATTAAAAGACAAATTAAAGATCTCAACATACACAGCTGTGTTTGCAAGGATAAATCCAGGATATTTCCAGGATAGTTTCAGGATATTTTCAGACCAAACACTTTGTGTATTCTAAGTCGTCTGTGTGTCCATCATGAAGTGAGAGCAGCTGATCAGATTTTATTATTCTGCTTCATACACTGTCTCTGCTGTGTGTGTGTGTGTGTGTGTGTGTGTCCGGGGCTCTTACCGAGGTGCAGGGTGAGGTTGATGGAGTTCGGGTACTGGATGCCCGCCAGCATGGTCTGGCTCTGCCACCAGGTGGTATCCTGCTGGTTGTTGTAGTCGGTCAGGTACACGGCGCTGTGGTGGTTCCGCGGGTCCCGGGCGTCGCAGATGTGGCAGGACTTGGTGACCCCGGTGGCGCCGGTCTGCACGCAGTACTCCTCGGGCGGAGAGCCGCAGGTGTTGGTCGCCACCACGGTCACGTTAAAAGCGGCGTTAACGAACTCGGGCATGCAGCGCTGCGGCGCGCCACGCTCGTCCGCGCACTCATCCATGGCAGCGCGGACACACACCAGCACCCAGCTCCAAGCCACCACCGCCCGGATCCAGCTTCGCATTTTCAGCCCTCTCCGCGCTCCCGTCGACCAGAAAAAAACTCCGACACAAACTTTCCCTCAACTTGTCCAAAGTTTACGGAAACTTTCCGGTTACCGACAGATTCCCGAGGAAACGGCTACGAGCACCAAGTGAAACATTCAGCAGCGGCGGATTGTCTTCGCTCCAGGCCGCGTCCAGAGCTCGTCGTCCCGGCTGTCCTGCTGTGAGTGTGACGGTGTTCGCTCGGGCCTCAGCTCTTTGTGTCCGCCGCCATGCACCAACTCCAGCAGGAAGAGAAGCGCCTGCAGACTACACCCAGTGCGCCACTGCGCATGTCTGCGGCGCAGGGGACACTCCGGCCACTTCCGAGTCAGCCCGCCCCAAATCAAGTCAAATCAGTGCTCCGAGCCGAGCCGAGCCGAGCCAAGTCAAATCAGTGCTCCGAGCCGAGCCAAGTCAAATCAGGGCTCTGAGCCGAGCCTAACTAAACTAAACTCAACTCAACTCAACTCAACTCAGTCAATCTAAACTCAAATTAAGCTCAATCAAACTAAACTCAAACTAAACTCAATCAAACTAAACTCAATCAAACTAAACTCAAACTAAACTCAAACTAAACTCAATCAAACTAAACTCAAACTAAACTCAAACTAAACTCAAACTAAACTCAACTCAAACTAAACTCAAACTAAACTCAACTCAAACTAAACTCAACTCAAACTAAACTCAACTCAAACTCAACTCAAACTAAACTCAATCAAACTCAACTCAAACTAAACTCAATCAAACTAAACTCAACTCAAACTAAACTCAAACTAAACTCAACTCAAACTAAACTCAAACTAAACTCAACTCAAACTAAACTCAAACTAAACTCAACTCAAACTAAACTCAACTCAAACTCAACTCAAACTAAACTCAATCAAACTCAACTCAACTCAAACTAAACTCAATCAAACTAAACTCAACTCAACTCAAACTAAACTCAAACTAAACTCAACTCAAACTAAACTCAAACTAAACTCAACTCAAACTAAACTCAACTCAAACTAAACTCAATCAAACTCAACTCAAACTAAACTCAATCAAACTAAACTCAACTCAACTCAAACTAAACTCAATCAAACTCAACTCAAACTAAACTCAAACTAAACTCAACTCAAACTAAACTCAACTCAAACTCAACTCAAACTAAACTCAATCAAACTCAACTCAACTCAAACTAAACTCAATCAAACTAAACTAAACTCAACTCAAACTAAACTCAATCAAACTCAACTCAATCAAACTCAACTCAAACTAAACTCAATCAAACTAAACTAAACTCAACTCAAACTAAACTTAATCAAACTCAACTCAAACTCAACTCAAACTCAACTCAAACTAAACTCAACTCAAACTAAACTCAATCAAACTCAACTCAACTCAAACTAAACTCAAACTAAACTCAACTCAACTCAAACTAAACTCAAACTAAACTCAACTCAAACTAAACTCAACTCAAACTAAACTCAATCAAACTACACTCAAACTAAACTCAACTCAAACTAAACTCAATCAAACTCAACTCAACTCAAACTAAACTCAATCAAACTAAACTCAACTCAACTCAAACTAAACTCAATCAAACTCAACTCAAACTAAACTCAAACTAAACTCAACTCAAACTAAACTCAACTCAAACTCAACTCAAACTAAACTCAATCAAACTCAACTCAACTCAAACTAAACTCAATCAAACTAAACTAAACTCAACTCAAACTAAACTCAATCAAACTCAACTCAATCAAACTCAACTCAAACTAAACTCAATCAAACTAAACTAAACTCAACTCAAACTAAACTTAATCAAACTCAACTCAAACTCAACTCAAACTCAACTCAAACTAAACTCAACTCAAACTAAACTCAATCAAACTCAACTCAACTCAAACTCAACTCAAACTAAACTCAACTCAAACTAAACTCAATCAAACTCAACTCAACTCAAACTAAACTCAAACTAAACTCAACTCAACTCAAACTAAACTCAAACTCAACTCAACTCAAACTAAACTCAACTCAAACTAAACTCAATCAAACTACACTCAAACTAAACTCAACTCAAACTAAACTCAATCAAACTCAACTCAACTCAAACTAAACTCAATCAAACTAAACTAAACTCAACTCAAACTAAACTCAATCAAACTCAACTAAACTCAAACTAAACTCAACTCAAACTAAACTCAATCAAACTCAACTCAACTCAAACTAAACTCAACTCAAACTAAACTCAACTCAAACTCAACTCAAACTAAACTCAATCAAACTCAACTAAACTCAAACTAAACTCAATCAAACTAAACTCAACTCAACTCAAACTAAACTCAATCAAACTAAACTCAAACTAAACTCAATCAAACTAAACTCAATCAAACTAAACTAAGCTCAACTCAAACTAAACTCAATCAAACTAAACTCAAACTCAAATTTAATTTAATTTAATTCAATGAAGCTGGAAGGAGCACAGATCATTTATTACAACAGATTTTAATAAATGCATCAAACATCAGTTCATAACTTTAATAACAAAAACAAACTTTCACTTATTGTCCAATCACTTCAGCCAATCAGAAGCTTTAATTAGAACAACAGAAGCAGCTGACGGACTTTTTTTTATTTTCTTGTGTCCATGACAGGTTTACATCTTTTTAAAATCTTTTTTTATTGATCAGCATTTCACAAGCATCAATACAAGATATTAAGTTATTCCACAGCTGTTATCTGCTTTTTATATATTTATGGAACATTAGAACAAAGAACCAGAAAAGGAGCATTCCCCCAAGAACAAAGAGTGAGAGAAAATTTTTAAAAAAAACAACAAATAAGTAAAAATAAATACAAAAAGAATTAATTAGTAGGTGAAGATAAATAGTTACATAAATGAAAAGAAGAGAAATAAATAAAATAAAATACACTCACCGGCCACTTTATTAGGTACACCTGTCCAACTGCTCGTTAACGCAAATTTCTAATCAGCCAATCACATGGCAGCAACTCAATGCATTTAGGCATGTAGACATGGTCAGGACGATCTGCTGCAGTTCAAACCGAGCATCAGAATGGGGAAGAAAGGTGATTTAAGTGACTTTGAATGTGGCATGGTTGTTGGTGCCAGACGGGCTGGTCTGAGTATTTCAGAGACTGCTGATCTACTGGGATTTTCACACACAACCATCTCTAGGGTTTACAGAGAATGGTCCGAAAAAGAGAAAATATCCAGTGAGCGGCAGTTCTGTGGGCGCAAATGCCTTGTTGATGCTAGAGGTCAGAGGAGAATGGCCAGACTGGTTCGAGCTGATAGAAAGGCAACTGTAACTCAAATAACCACTCGTTACAACCGAGGTATGCAGAAGAGCATCTCTGAACGCACAACACGTCGAACCTTGAGGCGGATGGGCTACAGCAGCAGAAGACCACACCGGGTGCCACTCCTGTCAGCTAAGAACAGGAAACTGAGGCTACAATTCGCACAGGCTCACCAAAATTGGACAATAGAAGATTGGAAAAACGTTGCCTGGTCTGATGAGTCTCGATTTCTGCTGCGACATTCGGATGGTAGGGTCAGAATTTGGCGTCAACAACATGAAAGCATGGATCCATCCTGCCTTGTATCAACGGTTCAGGCTGGTGGTGGTGGTGTAATGGTGTGGGGGGATATTTTCCTGGCACACTTTGGGCCCATTAGTACCAATTGAGCATCGTGTCAAAGCCACAGCCTACCTGAGTATTGTTGCTGACCATGTCCATCCCTTTATGACCACAGTGTACCCATCTTCTGATGGCTACTTCCAGCAGGATAACGCGCCATGTCATAAAGCGCGAATCATCTCAGACTGGTTTCTTGAACATGACAATGAGTTCACTGTACTGAAATGGCCTCCACAGTCACCAGATCTCAATCCAATAGAGCACCTTTGGGATGTGGTGGAACGGGAGATTCGCATCATGGATGTGCAGCCGACAAATCTGCAGCAACTGCGTGATGCTATCATGTCAATATGGACCAAACTCTCTGAGGAATGTTTCCAGTACCTTGTTGAATCTGTGCCACGAAGGATTAAGGCAGTTCTGAAGGCAAAAGAGGGTCCAACCCGGTACTAGCAAGGTGTACCTAATAAAGTGGCCGGTGAGTGTATATGGGAATATAAAGGGAGGCAAAAGAGAAAAAAAATAATAATAGTAGTAATAATAACAATAGATAAATAAATAAATACAGGATGCCCAGTGTGCTCACTAAAAAATTTGATAAAATAAAATATATATATAAAAAAAAATTGGATGCATTAAATGGATTCAGTTGGGGTCCAGAGAGGTGAGGGTGTTTACAGGTTTACATCTTTAATGAGAAATAAAACTGAGCAGAAATAAAATCAGTTCACAGGTTTCAAATTAAAATATTTGAATGGGTCGAGTTTTTCAAATTAAAAGACAAATTCAAGGATCTCTGATTCAGGATAACTCCAGGTTATTTTCAGGATAACTCCAGGTTATTTTCAGGATATTTCCAGGTTATTTTCAGGATATTTCCAGGGTAATTTGAGGACAAATGAAAGTTTTTCTGGCTCTTTGGACCTGAAGTGAATCATCGTCACAGATAACGTGTCAGCAGTGTTTCATTAACACACAGTTGAGCTCTGATTGGATCTTCATCAGCTCTGTCAGAGAACTTTCACACAGACATGACGAGCTGCAAAGGTCAAAGGTCAAACATGAATCCACAGGATGATTGAATGTAAATGAGTTGGTCGTTACACTCCTGTGACTGCTCTGTTCTCTGTGATCTGATTGGCTCATGAGTTGTTTGTTTGTTTGTTAAGAATCTGAAGAGGATTACCCAGAATTCAAAGCTTCACAGTGTTTTCGTCCAAACCTTTAACGCGATTACAAAAACATTCAAATAATGAGTTTAACTTTAATCCTGCAGACTTTAATAAACATAATTATGTGGACTAATGGACATTTTGTCTTCAAACCAGCTGATTGGCTCCACAGCTGACTGTTATGAGGACAGGTGGCGCCCCCTGCTGATGGAGTTTGAAACAGCTGAAGATCTGAATCATTCATCTGTTTTATTCCACCGACAGTCAGACCGTTCATCATCATGCAGAGTTCATCTGAAGTTTGTTGTGAAGTTCATCTCACTTCTCTCATTAACATTAATACCTTCCTACCTCCCTGACCTGCTCCATCCATCAGCCTCCATCCATCTAATGCAAACCTCCGGACTCCACCACCCAGGACCAAGCACCGAACCTGGGGAGACAGTCACTGTAGCTGCCCTCCTCCCTCTGGAATTCTCTCCACAAACACATCCGTGACTGTACATCCAAACCTCTGACCCGCACACACACACACACACACACACACACACACACACACACACACACACACACACACACACACACACAGTCTGAATGTGTTTTTACTGTTTGATGTTTTTTTTGTACTCTGCTTATAAATAAAATGTATTATGATTATTATTTTTTATATTCAGACTTCTGAAGTAGGAAAATAAAGAGAAAGTTTCAGTTTTTTCAGAACATTTATTTATTTAACGACACGTTCAGATGATCAAACAAACTGACGACGATTTCAAGAAAAAAACAACAAAAATTATTTCTGTCAATCAAACCTGTGATGACATCATCACCACGTTAATAACCTCCTCTGTACCCTCCACCTCCTCCTCCTCCTCCTCCTCCTCCTCCTCGGTAACCCCCACCTCCTCCATATCCTCCTCCTCCTCCTCCTCCTCCTCCTCCCCCTCCTCCATATCCTCCTCTGTATCCTCCTCCACCTCTGTAACCTCTGTAGCCTCCACCTCCTCCATATCCACCTCCTCCCCTGTATCCACCTCCTCCATATCCACCTCCTCCCCTGTATCCACCTCCTCCATATCCTCCTCCTCCTCGGTAGCCTCCTCCTCCTCCTCCTCCTCCTCCGTCGAAGCGTCCCATCTTTGGAGGTCGAGGACCGTCTCCCATCCTGTGCAGAGACACGACGGAGGTCAACTGAGCTTCAGTCATGTCAGAGTGTCAACCAAGCAACCAGTCAACCAGTCAACCAAGCAAGCAACCAGTCAACCAAGCAACCAACCAGTCAACCAGTCAACCAAGCAAGCAACCAGTCAACCAAGCAACCAACCAGTCAACCAAGCAACCAACCAGTCAACCAAGCAACCAACCAGTCAACCAATCAATGACTGATTTAAGTTTAAGAGACCATTTAAGATGATGTCATGGTGATGTCATGGTGATGTCATGATGAGGTCATGGTAATGTCATGGTGATGTCATGGTGATGTCATGATGAGGTCATGGTGATGTCATGGTGATGTCATGATGAGGTCATGGTAATGTCATGGTGATGTCATGGTGATGTCATGATGAGGTCATGGTGATGTCATGGTGATGTCATGGTGATGTCATGATGATGTCATGATGAGGTCATGGTGATGTCATGGTGATGTCATGGTGATGTCATGATGATGTCATGATGAGGTCATGGTGATGTCATGATGAGGTCATGGTGATGTCATGATGAGGTCATGATGAGGTCATGGTGATGTCATGGTGATGTCATGATGAGGTCATGGTGATGTCATGGTGAGGTCATGGTGATGTCATGGTGATGTCATGATGAGGTCATGGTGATGTCATGGTGATGTCACCTCTGGTTGCTGGCCATCATGTTGAGTCCGGCTGACGATGGTTTGGAGACGAGCCTGATGAGGTTCAGGAGCCGCTCGTTGGTCTGGTCCATCTGTCGGATGTATTCTGGGTCTTTGGTCACCTCCACCACCAGAGCCTCGAGTCCGGCCCGCAGAGCCGCCACGCCGCCCGCCACCTCGTGAGGGATCCTCAGTTTGATCCTGCAACGCATCAACGCCAAGGGTCAAAGGAAAGGTCATAGGAAAGGTTACAGGAAAGGTGACGTGGTTCCTCACCAGTCGTCGAGCTCCACGATGTCCCCGTTGGAGTTGATCTTCTTGCAGGCAAACAGCAGCAGCTGCAGAGGACTGACCAGAGTCATCCCTTTAGCCGAGATCGCTCTGGTCCGGATCTGACACGCAAACACAAACACGCTTCAACACGTGACCTTCAACACGTGAACTCACAGAGAGGTCACATGATGTCTGAGACTTACCTTCTCACTGAAGACGAAGAATGGGGACGGGTAGGTCATGTCGTGGCTGCTGAACGGGCAGTTGACGGAGGACTTGTGGATGAGGGCGTTGCGTCCCTCCGTCGTCAGGATCTTCCTCTTCTCTTTGTGGTAGCAGACATTCGGGTACGAGCCGAAGGTCAGCAGAGACACCACCACGTCCAGGCTGTTGTCAGGTCCCACCGTGTTGAACATCTGAGTCATCAGACACTCTGCGAGAGGCGGGAAAGCACAGACGACCATTAAAGAGACGGCTTGAACGTTACCCAGCTCATAGCTAATCAGATCAGAGCGGTGCGTTCAGGTACCTTCAGGGAATCCCGTGTTGACTAGGATCTCCTTCAGCTGGACTTTGGCCTCCCACGTCATCCTGAGCGTCGACATGTTCAGACGTTTGTGTTCACAGAAACGAGTCTCAGCGTCCTCGCCGTTAACCCTGAACGCAACACGACACAGCCAGTTTACACAGGAACTACGCCCATCCCTGCAACAGCTTCTACCTGTCCTCCAGGTCACACACCTTCCTAAACATCTAATCTAACTTTTAATGAACAGTTTTCAAAAACTTTCAAGGCCTTCAAGGATTTTTTCCCCCCTCAAATTCACAAACTCTCATGAACACCACCTTGAGAAGTAAGGACACTGCATTGTGGATGCAAGTTTTGGAAAGAGTTTTAAAAGTTTTGGAAAGAGTTTTAAAAGTTTTGGAAAGTTTTGAAAGTTTTAGAAAGTATATTAAAGGTTTTGGAAAGGGTTTTGAAAGTTTTGGAAATGGTTTTGGAAGTTTTGGAAAGGACTGTGACCTCTAACATCACCCCCTTCCCTCGTCACACCGACCTGACGTCGTCCCAGGCCTGGAACACAGACAGCAGAGCCACGTGATCGGAGAAGCGGCTGCCGGCAAAGTTTCTGTGGACGAAGCCGAGACGTTTGCCCTCGCTGACGAACGGCTCCGGGAAGCACGAGGCGGCAGAGATGGTGCACATGGCGTCTCCGACGCTGGAGGGAGACACGTGGAGAAACGTTTAACGGACAGAGCGTGACAGGAAACGGGTCATCAGTGACTCATCAGGATGTGAAGGACACAAACTGACTGGAAGATGCAGCCCATGATCATCATCTTCCCCAGGCGAGGCTCGATGGGCAGCCGGGCCAGAATCCGACCCAGAGGGGTGAGCTCGTCGTTGGTGTCGAGAGCGTCCAGCTCTGACGCACACACACACACACACACACACACACACAAATGTTAATATTTGACCTCCTGCACAAACATCCAAGTGTGTGTGTGTGTGTGTGTGTGTGTGTGTGTGTGTGTGTGTGTGTGTGTGTGTTGTACCTCTCAGTGTGTGTTCGGCCTCGATGACGGCGTCCAGCGGCGGTGGCTCGATGGCCTTGGACAGGAAGTGTCCGATGGCTCCAAGTCGGAGCAGTTTGATGCTCAGAGCGACTTCGTGCAGCGGCGTCCTGAAGATCTCTGGAGTCATGTGAGTCTCCAGCCTGCACACACACACACAAACACACACACACACACACACGTTATCACATGACCATCAACACAGCCGAGTGCAGACTGAGGAGGCGTGGTCAGGAGGCGCTGTGGGCGGGGCCTGGCGGCGGGTCACTGACCTCTCAAAGCGAGCGTGGCTGCAGAGGTGGAAGCAGAAGCCGGGCCGCACTCTGCCCGCTCGGCCCTTCCTCTGCTCCAGGTTTGTCTTGGAGGCCCAGACGGTGGCGTAGTTGGTCATGTTGTTGTGGGAGGTGAAGAGCTTCACCTTCTGCCTGTCGGGACACCAACAGTCTGTCAGGTAACTGAAGCACAAAGTAATCGAGTAAACGTACTCGGCTACATCGCGGTCACTCACTTGCAGGAGTCGATGACGTAGACGACGTCGTTGATGGTGATGCTCGTCTCCGCGATGTTGGTGGACAGAATCACCTGCAGGACAAACACACACAGTTCACACACGTGTCACTGTGACATCATCACGGCGGTGTGAATCTGTCGGACCTTTCTGATGTCATCAGGCACCGGTTCAAACACCCTCCTCTGCTCCTCACGGGGGATCTGCGAGTGCAGCGGCAGGATCCGGTACCGGTTACTTCCTGGAGACAAACACAAAAAAAACATCAGATAACGTTGCGGCTCTTTTGTTTACACTTGTGGCGTGGCGTGGCGTGGCGTGGCGTGGCGTGGCGTGGCGGCGTACCAAAGTGCGGGTTGGTCTCCAGGTGTCTCTGCATGGAGTAGATGAGGTTCCAGCCGGGCAGGAAGACGAGCACGGCTCCGGCCACCTGCAGCGTCTCGATGTACCTGAGCAGAGCCTCCACCAGCTCGAAGGACGTCTCCTTCTCGTTGATCTGAGCCATCGAACGCTTCGTCTCCGCCGTGTACTCCGGCCCACAGATCACGTTACAGTTAGTCTGCAGAGACAGGAAACGCATCATCACTCACTTCCTGTTTCAGCCGCACTGAGCTGCAGAGAGGACGGCGTGCTTACATCGTCCTCTCCTCCGTCCTCGTCTTTGTCTTTCTTCTTACGGTCCATCGGTGGAGGCACGAAGTTCGTCATCTGGATGCAGTCCTCCAGGAAATACTCTGAAACACACACGAGGTTAGTCTGACACACTGCAGTCAGCTGATCGGGGCGTCAGCTGATCGGGGCGTCAGCTGATCGGGGCGTCACAGGTACCTTGGACGGGGAAGGTGCGTCCGAACACCTCGATGATGGGGCAGTTGAAGAAGTATTCTCTGAACATGGTGGTGTCGATGGTGGCCGACATGAGGATGACACGGACCTCTGGGTAGGCCTGGACCACGTCTCTGAGGACCACCATCAGGAAGTCCGTCTTACACACACACACACACACACACACACACACACACACACACACACACACACACACAGGTCACTACACTGTCTGTGAAGCCTCACGTCACATCGCGTGCTCACTGATGGATGAACTCACGTTGATGTCTCTCTCGTGGATCTCGTCGACGATGACGTGACTGATGCCTCGGATTCCTGCTTCCAGCTTCCGCAGCAAAACGCCTGAAACACAAACAAACTCATGATGTCACATCCTGCCGAGACAACGTGAGCGAGCCCTCGTCCTGTCTCCCACACAGCAGGTGATGAACATCTTGAACGTGGAGCAGGACTCGGCGTTGGAGTCCGTTTGCGTACCGACGGTGCAGAACATGATGCTGGCGTGCGGTCGGGGGAGGATGGACTCGAAGCGGACGCTGTAGCCGCAGCTTTTCCCAAGATCCTCTGCTCTCTCGTAGGCGACTCGCTCGGCCACCGACACGGCGCTGATCCTTCTGGGCTGGACGAGGAAGAAGATCATCAGACAGCTGATCCTCTCTTATTATTATTATTATTAATTATTAATCATCATCAGCGTTACCTGGGTGACGACGATGTTGCAGTCGGACGCCTTGCCTCCTTTGACGAAGCGGTCCAGGATGTACTGAGGAACCTGGGTGGTTTTCCCGCAGCCCGTCGCTCCTCGGATGATCACCACGGGGTTGTTGTCGATGGCGGCCATGATCTCGTCCTCAAACTGTTTGACGGGCAGCTGGTCGCGGTCCATCAGGATCTGAACCAGAACAAGTTCTGTTACTCCACGGCGTGGTACCGCTCACGGTTTACCTCCGACGTGACGGACACACTGACCTTCTGCAGGTTGTCGTCATGTTCCAGCTGGTACATCAGCTCGCCGTGCAGGTCGCCGCTGATCTGCTCCGGAGTGCACTGAGGAAGGTAACGTGTGACATCACCAGAGAGCAGCCAATAGGAAAACAAGACACCGGCGCTGGTTCACAGCACAAACACTCACGAAGGCCAGCGGTCCCTCGTCGATGTTGCTGCTCGTCCACGGGTTCCAGTTGACCTGCGGAGGCGACCACGGGACGACACCGGCTCCGCTCTGCCGCTGTGACGGCTCAAACACCGCCATCTTCCCCTGAACCAGAGACACCGAGCTGCTCGGGTCTTCAGGCTGGACGGGACGAACCGAGAGACAGACGTATGACGTCAACAGACAGACAGCCTTCAGACAGGTCAACACACTGATCAGTGGTCAGTTTGAGGACTCACCGGTGGGGGGACGTGGACTCCGAGCTCCTGGACGACAGCGGCCAGCTGCTGCTGCAGGTCCGGAGACACGCTGACGTCAAACGCCTCCAGCTGGACACGAAACAGACGACATGACGAGTGAGACACACACACAAAGACGAATGTCTGACAGACGTTTGAAATGAGGACGGAGCTGCCGTACGGTCTCTCCTTCCTTCTTCTTGGTCACTCCTGAGTACGCCTCGATCACTCCCAGGTGGTAAAGCTGCCGGACCAGAGACAGAGCGCACGACTGAGCCGCCAGCTTCTTGTTGGAGCCGTGCTCGCGAGCCGTGATCCCTGCAGGACAGACGCAGCACAGACGGCTGTGACCTTTGACCTCACATCAAAACAACTCAGCAGCTTTAAGACGAACACACACTGACAGGAAGAGGAAGTCTCTTACGTCTGCCGAGCTGCCTCACAAACAGCTGCATCTCAGCTATGAAGCTCCTGCAGGCACACACACACACACACACACACACACACACACACACACACACACACACACACACATCACAGCGTCACTTCCTGTGGGATTTTCAGAATAAAACACAGAAGTCTTGAAGTGAAGTGAAGAACTCACCTGCTTGTTCTCAGGAGGAGGCCTGTATGTTTTTCTGCCAGACTTCACATTAACAAACACCAATCAACCAATCAGGCGTCTCCTGCCGGCCGCTCGCTGCCCTGCGGTGAACAGTGACACCAGAAATCACAACCAGACTCCACTGAGCCGCCGAGCTGCACCCATGGGACAGCTTTAGTGCACCTAAACACTGTCCCATGTCTTCCTTCAGTGAGGCTGTGAGTTCTGGTGTCACCTGATGGACAGAACGAAGACACTCGAGCAGCCTGAGCGTCTCCGTTCAAACCTTCGAACACCTGAATTTAAATTCTAATTATCGGATTTTTGGGAGTGTCCTGAACCCCCATAAGCCTGCTCTCTGCTCCGGGTCCAGTGTAAGCGGTTCTGGTTCTGGTTCTGGTTCAATCAAACAGTGAGATCTCTCTGGTGTAGCACCACACTCCGGAGGTCTCTGGGTTTACAGCAGTCCAGCAGAAAAACATACAGGACCGTCCTGAGTGACTGACTCATGTGACTTGAATAAAAACCTTCGAGGGTTCTGATCCAGACCTGTTGTGGTCCGGTCCCACTTGGCTGTATTTATACTCAGCGCTGGTTTTCTCCTTCTGGAAGAACTGGTTCAGACGGGCTTTGGCGTTCTCCAGCGTCCAGTTGCCGTGGAGATTGGCGTTGAGGTCGACCTCCTCGGACTCCAGCGTCTGCAGGAGGACAGAGGAGTTTCAGCGTTTCACTCAAAGACATTCAAAGCTTCAGTCGGCTTTCTGTCGTACCGCCTGAGCTTCCTGCTCGTCTCTCCGGGCGTAGTACTCCTTCAGGTTGGCTCCTCGGTCCCACTGAGCTTCTCCTCCTCCTCCTCCCCACCCAGAGCCTCCTCCTGCTCCTGCTCCTCCTGAGTAGCCGAGTCCAGTGACTCCTGGTACCGGCCCGCTGCCGTCCTCTCCTGAAGAACACACAAACACAGTCAGTATTTTTACTCTCCACACTCTGGTGGATGTTCTCCTGGAGCTCCTGGAGCTGGAGGAGCAGATTCTGATCTTTAGTTCAGCGCCTGACAGCGACAGTCCGCTTCGTCTCATCACGGAGTACGAGGCGGTTCTGAGCGGCGAGCTCGCTTCACTCAGTGATCAGAGATCTTTGACGGATGTGACAGTCGAGTGTTTCTGCTGTCAGCAACGTTTAATCGACTAAACAACGTCTGAGCTGCATGAAGAACAAACTGAAAGTAAACTGTCAGAGATCACACCTTTCTCAGCTTTGACCACGAGGTGAGGCGGCAGAGGACCGCTGGAAGGCAGGCTTCCAAAACCTCCTCCTCCTCCTCCTCCTCCTCCATCATGCTGGTCTGCGTCTGGAGCGCTCACCTGGAGACAAACGACACAAACGGAGCTCTTTAACGCAGCCTCAGGTTGGTTAACGTCTCCAAACACGAACAACATTAAATCATGACTGATGTCGCAGCGTGCTGACCCCCAGCGCCGGGACCTCGGCCGCTTTCATTTCACCGATTCGGACCAGGTAGTTGACAAAGTCCCTGGCGGCGTTGCTCTGAGCGTCCTTCTTGTTGGTGGAGTTGCCCATCCCGGTGTAGTTGAAGCCATCGACGCGGACCTGCACAGAGTTCATCAGGTCAGAAGAGAGAGTGTGTGACCGTGAAGCTCTGACAGAACACACACTCACCTCACACAGGAACTTCTGCCTGTTCTTGTTCCCCGCAGCTCGGATGTCGTAGTTCGGAGTCAGCTTCTTTTTCCCACACCAGGCGTACAGGAAGTTCTTGATGTCCGCCATGGTGACCTGACAGGTGGGTGGAGGGTGGAGGGTGGAGGGTGTCCTCCTCTGTTTAACCTGATGGATGACACACAAACCTCCTTTACCTGCAGCCATAAACCAAAGAGTGTCACACTGCACACACACTGATCTAATGTTTATAGTCGTGATGTGTCGGTATGTGCACACATACAAATCAGCTGAATTATTGGAGGCGGTAACATGAAGAGCGGTTTGGGAGTCGAATGATCCGACTCCCTAAAAAGAACCGAACTTCCCATCGCTAGTTTGTTAGCCTCAGCTAACGGAGCTAGCATGCATGTTTGTAGCTGCCGTTAGCATCCACAGAGATTTAGCTTCGTTAGCATGCCGGCTAGCTCCTGACTGTAATCAAACATGCTCGTTACGTCACTTCATCTCGTCTCCAATCACTTAATTACGTCATAATTTCGGCCAGGTCCACGTGTGTTAATTAAACTGTGAGCGACATGCTAATGTTATGCTAACGTTGTGCTAACGTCATTTAGATCTCAGAGACAAAGACACGATCAGCTGAGTGAAGGCAGAAATATTAAAATATGTTAATTAACCACTCACAGTTAGTTCAGAGTCACCGACGGGCTGCAGGCTCACCGACACTGTTTAAATGTCCCTGTTATGTTGCTCAGTGTCGGTCGGTAAGTAGCGCGTCTTCCCCGTCGCAGCGCCACCTGGTGGACCGGAGTGTGATCTGTACCGTACTGTCTCTAATATAGAACACTATCAAATACTGTATGAATATACCGTACTGTCTCTAATATAGAACACTTTATCAAATACTGTATGAATATACCGTACTGTCTCTAATATAGAACACACTGAACAGCTCTTTATCAAACATTATATGATATATTATAAAATATATGATTATATCAGTCTTTTGTTTTATCTCTAATACAGTACCCACAGTACAGAAACAGCTCTCATTAGAGTGTTGAATGACATAAGGTTGAACACTGACTCAGGCAAGGTGTCAGTTCTGGTCCTGTTGGATCTCAGTGCTGCGTTCGACACTATGGATCACAGTATACTGCTGAACAGGTTGGAAACCTGGGCAGGACTCAGTGAAACAGTCCTAGAATGGTTCAGGTCCTACTTGGAGGAGCGGAGTTATTTTGTGACCATTGGAAGTTATCAATCCGATCGAGTGGCTATGACATATGGAGTTCCTCAGGGGTCAGTCCTTGGACCCCTTCTGTTCAGCCTATATATGCTGCCTTTGGGTCAAATTCTGCAGAATTCTAATGTCAACTATCATAGTTATGCAGATGACACACAGATATATCTTGCACTGTCTCCAGATGACTGCAATCAAATAGAGTCATTGTGTCACTGTTTAGAGCAAGTCAGGAATTGGATGAACCAAAATTTCCTTCAGTTAAATCAAGAAAAAACTGAGGTCATTGTTTTTGGCAATAAAGAGAAGAGGGTTACTGTCAGTAAACACCTTGAGTTACTGTCTCTAGAAACTAAACACCAAGTCCGAAACCTTGGCGTGCTGATAGACTCAGATCTGACCTTTAATAGTCATATCAAATCAATCACCAAAACAGCCTTTTATCATCTTAAGAACATATCCAGAATTAAGGGCTTTATGTCCCAAACGGATCAGGAGAAGCTGATTCATGCCTTCATCTCCAATAGACTCGACTACTGTAACGGTCTTCTGACTGGACTCCCCAAAAAAGTATCAAACAGCTGCAGCTCATCCAGAACGCTGCAGCTCGAGTTTTAACCAGAACAAAGAAATCAGAGCATATCACCCCAGTTCTCAAGTCTTGACACTGGCTCCCAGTCAGCTACAGAATAGATTTTAAAGTTCTGCTACTGGTTTACAAATCACTGAATGGTTTAGGTCCAGAATACATGAATGACATGTTAGCAGTGTATAAACCCAGTCGAGCTCTGAGATCTACTGACTCAGGTCAGATAGTTGAGCACAGAGTTCAAACCAGACACGGTGAAGCAGCATTTAGCTGTTACGCTGCACGCAAATGGAACAAACTACCAGCAGAACTCAAATCAGCCCCAACTGTAAGCACCTTTAAATCCAGGTTAAAACATTTCTCTTTTCATGTGCTTATGGCTGAGCCCTTTTAAATCTTTTAAATCGTAATCTTGGATTTGCACTGTAAGTCCTCTAAATCGTTTTTATATATATATATATATATAATATACTTTTCTTTTTAATTTTTCTTTTTCTTTGTTCTTGCTTTTAACTGTGTGTTTTAATTTGTTCTTTTTAAATGCTCTGTCTGTATGTAAAGCACATTGAGTTGCCTCTTGGTATGAAATGCGCTATATAAATAAAAATGCCTTGCCTTGCCTCTAATAATGTAATAATGTATGTAATACTCCCTCCTGAAATGTAAACACAGGTAAAGAATCTGTTTAACCATTAAATAATGATGAAGAGTCACACAGATGTATTCTGTCGAATTTAGCTCTGTTAGCTCCATGGTTAACTCCATTGTTAGCTCTGTTAGCTCCATAGTTAGCTCTGTTAGCTCCATGGTTAGCTCTGTTAGCTCCATGGTTAACTCCATTGTTAGCTCTGTTAGCTCCATAGTTAGCTCTGTTAGCTCCATGGTTAGCTCTGTTAGCTCCATGGTTAACTCCATTGTTAGCTCTGTTAGCTCCATAGTTAGCTCTGTTAGCTCCATGGTTAGCTCTGTTAGCTCCATAGTTAACTCTGTTAGCTCCATGGTTAGCTCTGTTAGCTCCATGGTTAACTCCATTGTTAGCTCTGTTAGCTCCATAGTTAGCTCTGTTAGCTCCATGGTTAGCTCTGTTAGCTCCATGATCATGTGATGATTACTCTGCGTATTAAACAAATATAACCTCACAAAGAAGCTCTGAATATAAATATATATGTAAACATGTAACTAAACAACATTTTAAAGAAGTATATTTTAATACATTAAAGATTATTTATGTTATTTTACGTATTTATTCTATTTGAATAATTTTAAATGTCTTTATGAACCAAAATGTATACCATAATGTAAACTGTTTACAGTTACTCAGTTACTTTCTCAGACTCACTCGTGGAGCTAAAAGTGAACTCAGAGTTAAGAAATGCAGCCAGGTGTTGATAGTGTGTGTGTGTGTGTGTGTGTGTGTGTGTGTGTGTGTGTGTTCAGGGTGTGGTGTTGACAAGGTAACAGGAACAAACCGGGCGTGGCAGACTGTGTGTGTGTGTGTGTGTGTGTGTGTGTGTGTGTTTGTGTGTGTGTGCGTGTGCCCTGCAGCGGTGTATTTGTACAGATTAGCAGTGGGGAAAGTGTTTGCGTGTCTGTGTGTAACCAGGTATGGTCAGGGTGTGTGATGTATCATAATGTGTGTGTGTGTGTGAGTAAGTGTGTGTGTGAGAGGTTCAGGGTGTGTCTGTCTGCTCCGTCATAACTTCAGCAGCCTCAGGATATATTTTTTACAAATGGAAACAAAGAAACGAGAGCTGCAGGCAGACGCTAACAAACATCGTCAACGTGTTTCAAACTTTATTATCACCGTGGTAACGCTGAAATCAGAGTTCAATTAAAATGTTTATGTATTGTTGTTGATGGATTCAGGTCCAGATCTTCACATTTTAATGTAAAATATTGAAATGATTGTTCTATAAACGTGCAGCCACCTCGCTCTGCTGCTTCAAACGTGGCTGCTGTGATTTTGGAGGCAGGTGGTGTAAATGGTGACAGCTTACATCACCCTGCTACAGATGTAGCTGCTCTAACGTTAGCACACAATTAGCACATAGAAACTTTGACAAGTGGCCGTGAATGAACTTCACAGACTGTCAGAGCTCTGAGAGAGTCCAGGCCGGACACGGAGAGGCTGCTCAACAGCCGCTAGCTGCTACCAGCTAATGTTAGCACACATTTAGCACACAGAGTTTGTCCGCTCATAGCTAATAAGCTCTGTTAGCTCCATAGTTAGCTCTGTTAGCTCTATAGTTAGCTCTGTTAGCTCCTTAGTTAGCTCTGTTAGCTCCATAGCTAGCTCTATAGTTAGCTCTTTTAGCTCCATAGTTAGCTCTGTTAGCTCAATTCAATTCAGTTTTATTTCTATAGCTCCAGATCATAACTTCAGTTATCTCCTGACATCTTCCATACAGAGCAGGTCAGACTGTACTCTTTATAATATTATTTACAGAGACCAACAGTTCCACCATGAGCAAGCACTTGGTGACGGTGGCGAGGACAAACTTCCTTTAGCTCCACAGTTAGCTCTGTTAGCTCTGTAGTTAGCTCTTTTAACTCTGTTAGCTCCACAGTTAGCTCTGTAGTTAGCTCTGTAGTTAGCTCTTTTAACTCTGTAGTTAGCTCTGTTAGCTCTGTAGTTAGCTCTTTTAACTCTGTTAGCTCTGTAGTTAGCTCTTTTAGCTCTGTTAGCTCCATGGCTAGGTCAGTAGGATATCATATGTACGTTTGTTTTTATCAGCCTCAGTCTGGTTAAAGTTAAATGATTTTTACAGCTAATACTAATAATAATAACATTTATTACATCTCCGCGTGTCCGTCTGCTGTTCATTTTAAACATTAACATTGTTCTACATTGTTTACATTAACATTCCTCATCTCTGAGCTGCTGTGTGACTTGTTTAATGTTTCACTCTGTGTCCTTGATAAAAACTTTTATGGCTTCATGATAAAGATGAATCCATGCAGATAAAGCTGTGCTCTGTTTCATGATGTTTCCTTCAGTCCTGACAGATTATAATATTTTCCACTCGTGAGCTGAACTCTTGTGAAACGTCTTTGTGTCATGAAAATGTAAATATGGTGGAAGATTCCCAGTCAACGTCCAGAACAACGCCTTGGACTGTGCTGGCACACACACCAACACACACATCAGTCAGTCATATCCTCTGACTGTGTGTGTGTGTGTGTGTGTGTGTGTGTGTGTGTGTGTGAATCACATGTGCGTAAGCGTGGCCCAGTATGTGCAGCGTGTTGAGACCTGCAGCAGGAGAGGAGTTAAAAGGCGACGCTCTGAGGAGCTCCATGAGTTTGGATCTCATTCACTGATCTGATTTTTACATGAACATGAAGAGCGGCTGGATTTCACTCTGCGGGCTTCTGGCTGCCGTTTGCACCGTCCAGTCCACCTACACCTACTACTGTAAGTACCTGAACCTCCACCTGTTCTCTGCTTTGACTCTCCTGCATGCATCTGCTGTCACCTTCACACCTTCTTCCTCACCTGAGCCGCCTTTAAAGAAAACGAACCTCTAAATATGATTCAGTCTTCTACGTTTAGACTTTGTGTTTCTGTTTCACCACTCACTGATTTGATCCTCACATGATCTGCCTCAGTCATCACACTGTCAGACGTGTTTCAAAGAACAGATGACTTTAAGATTAACATTGGTGATCTGATGTGATGTGATGTGATGTGATCTGATCTGATGTGATCTGATCTGATGTGATCTGATGTGATCTGATCTGATGTGATCTGATCTGATCTGATGTGATCTGATCTGATCTGATGTGATCTGATGTGATCTGATCTGATGTGATGTGATCTGATCTGATGTGATCTGATCTGATGTGATGTGATGTGATGTGATGTGATCTGATGTGATGTGATGTGATGTGATGTGATGTGATCTGATGTGATCTGATGTGATCTGATCTGATGTGATGTGATGTGATCTGATCTGATCTGATCTGATGTGATGTGATGTGATGTGATCTGATGTGATCTGATGTGATCTGATGTGATGTGATCTGATCTGATCTGTAGCTGCTGTCCTCCAAGAGGTCACTAAAAGATCTTCAGTGATCTCCCTGTGAAGATGGACACTGTTTTGTATTCAATGTTTCCACAGCTGATCTGAAAATTACAAAGAAAACTGTAAAATAAGTTCACAGTTCAGCAAACAAACATAAAAATGATCCGCAGTCATCACTCTGTGTCAGCATCAATATGAACGTTCACCTCCTTGTCGCCTCGGCCGTCCAGAGTAATCACACACAGAGCTCAGCCGTCAATTTCATCCATCACGTTCTCACGTGTTCAATTAAACACCTGGGAAGAGTTTTTAATATTTTATCTTGTTCAACATCACAACTCAACAACACCTGCTGTTATTAAGACGTGATGCTGGTAAAAAAAATATGCTCATGTTTTTATTATTTCAAACTTAAATTTTACTACAAACTGAACTTAAATTTAAACTTAAAGATGCAGCTTCACATTTAAGGACAGTCAGATTTGAAATCACATTTATGAGATCAAAATGTTTAAGATTAAAATTAAAGACAAACTGCAGACTTTAGACACATCAAATATATTTTAAATCCAATCCAGTTATTATTCTCACATTTTCATCAGTTTTCTCTGATGAGCTGAAAAATGTTTCCACACCTGAGACGTCACGTCACAGCAGCTTCTACCTGAAAAGGGAGCCCCCCCCCCCTCACCTGTGGGTGAGCCGCCCTCCCCTCACCTGTGGGTGAGCCGCCCGCCCTCCCCTCACCTGTGGGTGAGCCGCCCGCCCTCCCCTCACCTCTGGGTGAGGCCTGAACCCGAGCTGTCAGGTGGGAGCCGCCTCCCCCGCAGGGAGGGAAGTTACTCCCACTTATAGTTACATAATTACATGTTATACAAGAGGAATCCAGCAAAGTTCACTGACAGACGTTAAATATGATGAGTAGATTCTCATCAGCTTCACCTGCACAGGTAACTCTTTAAAGGCTCATAGCCTCGTCTGTGTAGAAGAAAATACATGTAACATATATGTATATATACACACACTGTAAAAAAAACGTTTACATTCATTTTCTGTTTTTTAAAATTATTTACAAAACTCTGTAAAATTACAGAAATTATCTGATATTAACAACCTAACACTTGATTTAAATATTATACCAATAATGACAAATTAAATCAGTAAAAATGTAGATGAAGAAGAAGAAGAAGCAGAATATAGAAATATAAAATGAAGAATATATTATTTTGTTCAGCTTCTTTAAATTTATGTAAAATTACAGTAACTTTCTGTAAATGAATATGTGGCTCATAATCTAAATGTTTATGTCCATATTAACTATTTAACATTTTCTTTGTTATTTTAAAGTAAATCTTGTTACTTTTAAATGAATGTGTGACGTTACGTTCAAACCCTGAAACTTAATTTACGGTAAATAACCGTAATCAGAAAATCTGTAAAATAACGATGTTTCTCTGTAAAACTGAAAATTTCAGTGAATTTATAGTTTTTGACTTTTATTTTTTTTATTTTACAGTTTTGTTATACAGGCTGCAGCAGACGGTCACTGCATCATACATCGTGTCATATCATATTATCTCACCATGTCTCCAAACAAACGAAACCAAAAACCCCCTCCCACCCTCTTTTAAAAAAAAGCCCATTCTTTTGGGGGGAGAAAATTATTAAAAAAATTTATAAAAAAATATTTTTAAAAAATTTTTTTTTTAAAATTTTTTTTTTAAAAAAAAAAAAAAAAAAAAAATTTTAAAAAATTTTAATAAAAAAAAAAAAAAAAAAAAAAAAAAAAAAAAAAAAAAAAAAAAAAAATAAAATTTTTTATTATTTAAAAAAAGTCATATTCTCCATTTGTTTGTCAGTAAAGTTCAGCGTGTTGAGCTGCATACAGCTCTATATTCTGTTTTTTATGTCTTGCCCTCCCTCCTCAGCTGTTTGCTGTTTCATTATTATGTTCAGGGAGCGTCTCAGACAGACTCCTGTCAGAAACTGTCCCATAAAAGCGATAGTAGCTGAGCTCATCACGGCCGCGGCGCTCAGATGAACATTAACTGTTATCACAGAGTGAGTCACGATGCATCAGTCACTCATGCACTCTGAACCACACTGACCGAGCTGTCGCTACATGAATCTCTGAATCAGAGGCTGAGTGATCTGAGGTGAACCTCGTCCCGACGGTCAGACACAAGAACAAACAGGCGCACCTTAAACTCACCTCACCCTCCCTGTGAACGCTTACATTAGTCTAAATCACAGTCACCAACCAACAAACCAGCAGCAGACCTCCAGAAGTCCTGGAGCTCAAACATTTCACTCAGTTTTTAACTGATTAATTAAAACATCAAAATCAAACGCAGACAGACTTGAAGGTGTTGAACGTGGCTTTCTCAGATAGAACAAACACTGGACCTGAAACAGAGAGCTAAATGTTGGACCGGCCCTTTAATAGACTCTTCTGTTAGCATGTTAGCTACAAAATGTTGCGTTGGTTCGATAACGTTAGCTCTGTTTAACCGTTTCCATAAAGAGAACGACAGAAAAGACTTTTTTTATTAATATATCTTTAATAAACCAGTTAGCATCCAAGCTAGTTAGCTTGCTACCGTACTTGGTAGCGGGCTAACCAACCAAAGGTTCAATAAAATATGAAATGTGTATTAAAGAGACAGTGCAGGTCCATTCAGGCTCAGTCCTGATGAATGTCTCATTTTTCCCGCCTGTCATGACATAACTTAACCACTGTTTGATGAAATCTCTGCCAGCAGCAGGAACAAGTCGCAGCCTGTGGAGGCTTAAACTGCAGCGTGACTTTTATTAGACGTGCTGATGATCCTGAGCCGCCTGCAGGCAGACGGAGCTGTTGTTTCCTCAGACCAGGCGTTGGCTGCTTTGGGTGGGGCTCTGTGATTTGTCTGCAGGCCTTCGGGCTGGGAGGTGCAGCTCTCTCCGGGATTTTCTGAACAAACCACAGAACATAGGAGGCGCTTCACTCTGTAAACATAAAATACAGGTTCAAACCTCTGACCGATTTACAGGAGGCTTGCACACCAGACATAACAACATTTACAGGTCACATCTACAGATTTACATTTGCTCACACACTAATGTGACAAGATATTATTATTATAACCTGATGTTGCATATGCATGAGTTCATGCAGTCTTTTGCACAAAGGCTTAAAGACAAAACGAGACGAACAAGAAAACACAGCTGACACAAAAATACGTCATAAAATCAGAATTATTTGAAAATAATGAAAAATGTTCAAATCATTATAACGCTAAAACAACCTAAATAGAACCTTCAAACAACCTGATATTTGTCTAAAACCATAAATATTACTGACCTTTACCTCCGTCTCCTCCTCAGCGACGCTGAGTTGCGACTGCAATGGAAGATCTCGTTACTGCCTTCGCGACTCCTTCGGTCTGCACTGCGTCGACTGTCAGGGGAACACCGAGGGCCGCCACTGCGAGCGCTGCAAGGACGGCTTCTACCTGGAGGGGGCGGGACTGAGCTGCACGCGCTGCCGCTGCAACCCGACAGGTGAGAAACCACAACACACACACACACACACACACACACACACACACACACACACACACACACACACGCACGCACACACACACACACACACACACACACACACACTGGTTTGGGAAAGATGGCTCATGTTGGACATCTCCACGTGTTTCTCTCTCTTCAGGTTCTGTCAGTTCCACGTGTGACAGCAGGGGGCGCTGCAGCTGTAAAGACGGCGTCACCGGAGAAAAATGTGACCGCTGCCGAGACGGACCGATCGGACCCAACGGCTGCAAACAAAGGTGGAGAGACGATCTCGTGTCAACATTTGTTAATTCCAAGTTCCAGTTTCAAGTTTTAAGTTTCAGGTCTAACTTCCTGTCTTCTTGTGTTTTTCAGTCGTCAGCCCAGAGAGGATTCTGGGAGTTTGACCCTCCCGTGTTTCTGTTACGGCCACAGCAGCCGATGTTCTCCACAGTCCGGTTACTCCGTGCACGCGATCACCTCCAACTTCGCCACTGGTAACCTTTCACCTCTCCCCTTCACAATAAAAGACCCCTGAATGTTCTGTGTGTTTGATTTCAAAATAAAAGCTCCAGAGTTCACAGTGTGAGGTGACAGACTGTGTTTGTTGTTTTTAGGTCCAGATGGTTGGAAGACGGCGACAGCGCAGGGCGTCACCCCTGATGATGTTCACTTCCGGTGGTCACCGAAACATCAGGACCTGGAGGTGATCTCCAAGAACAGCCTGCCGGTTTACCTGTACGCCCCAGGTGAGAACAAACCCCACCTCCTCTCATTCCCCTTCCTGTTCCCCTCGTTGCCCATCTCCTTCTTTCCTTTCCTTTGTTCCCCCTTCCTTCCCCCCTTCCTGACCAGATGTTTCTCTCCTCTCCTTCAGCTCCTTACCTGGGGAATCAGTTGCTGAGTTACGGTCAGAACTTTTCCTTCTCTCTGCGTCTGGACCGCGGCGTCCGACACCCCTCCACCAATGACGTGATCCTGGAAGGTGCCGGTCTACGAGTGTCCGCCTCGCTGGGCGACCTGCGGTCCATCGTCCCCTGTGGACAGAAGATCAGCTACAGCTTCAGGTTAGGAACCTGCAGAGACAGTCCGTCAGTCCAAACCGGTTCAGACATGATGGTTCAATAACAGCAGCTAAATGTTTTAAGTTCATGTTGTAAAGTCTGAAATCTTCTGTTTAATGAACAGGCTGGACGAGCAGCACGACAGCAGGTGGAGGCCTCGGCTCTCCTCCTTTGACTTCCAAACGCTCCTACAGAACCTCACCGCCATCAAGATCCGGGCAACATTCGGCGAAAATGGTGAGCTTCTTTTGGAAACACTTCTACTCTTTCTGCAAAGACGAGTTTGCTGCCAAATATTTGGAGGATGATCTTGACCCTGACTGACTGAACTGTTGTCTCTTTTCAGGACGTGGTTACCTTGACAACGTGAAGCTGGTGTCTGCGCAGCGTGGAGACGGTTCTCCGGCCCGTTGGGTTCAGACTTGCAGCTGTCCGCAGGGATACGAGGGCGAGTTCTGCGAGCGATGCTCGGATGGTTTCGCGCATAAGAACCCTGCAGACGGATCCTTCAGCACGTGCGAGCCGTGCACCAGAGACTGCTACCCTGCTGACGAGACGCCCTGCTCTGAGGGGTTTTACCGCGACCCGTGGCAGCCTCGCACCTGTGTGAAGTGTCCCTGTCCAGATGGGGTGTCCTGCTCACTGCCTGCCGGCTCACTGCAGCCTCACTGTGAACGCTGTCCAACCGGAACCACAGGTAGACCTCAGGATCACGCCGTCGCACTCATCTATCCATGATTGACCCATGATCGGCCTGTACTTCATGATAACTTTGTGTCTGGTTCCACCCTCAGGTCCTCAGTGTAAAGTCTGTCAGGAAGGTTTTTATGGTGACCCCACAGGGAGTGCCGGTATCCAGCGACCTTGCACGCCCTGCAAATGTAATGGCCATATCGACGTCACCGTGTCGGGAAGCTGCGATCGCAGCAGCGGCGACTGTCTGAAGTGTCTGAACAACACGAAGGGACGGAGCTGTGAGGCCTGCGTGCGAGGTTTCTACCACAGACGAACCACCGACGCCTGCAAAGGTAAGACGTACCTTCAGTCAGGACGCTCTGTGTGGAGAACATGGACCTGTCAGCCTGATGCCGAGCTAACTAAACTCTGTTTCCTCTCCAGCATGTGACTGCGACGTTCAGGGCTCCGAGTCCCAACAGTGTGATGATTCTGGTCGCTGTCGGTGCAGACCGGGTTTTGAGGGTCTGAGGTGCCAGCGGTCCAACTGTCCCGCCTGTTTCGGCCCCATCAAGGCAAAGGTAAGAGCTGCTTCGTGTCACATTCCCTTCAGGATATTGATTCTGACTTCAACATTCAATGTGTCCAATACGTCACTCGTGGACCGCGTTGTACTCGTCTGATCTTAGACAGATTGGACACGAGACAAACAGTTGTAAACTCTGTGTTCCAGATGGAGGCTTACGCTGCCAAACTGAAGGAGCTGGAGACTCTGTTCTCGGACATGGACGGAGGTTTTCAACCAGCCAACCGTGAGATGGAGGCTTCTCTGAGAGCTGCACAGGACGCCGTGGAGGACATGCAGAGCAGCATCAAACGGCTCGCGGGTAAGACGACATGCCGGTCATCGAGTGAAACATTTTCCATCGTCTTTTATTGACACGTTTGATGATGTCACATCTCCTCTGTCCAACAGACCTGGAGAAGGACCTGCAGAGTCGTCTGTCATCCATCAGCAGGAGTCAGCTGGCTGACGGGCAGGACATCCAATTCATCGCCGAGGCAGCGGTCGACATCAAACAACGACAGCAGACGTACAAGACGAAGGTGGACGAGGTTCAGACTCTGATCGAGGAGATGAGACGCAAGCTGGTCAAAGCCCAGACCGACCTCAGATCAGCTGTAAGATATTAGATGGAGTTCAGGATGACGTGATGCACTCGATGACGATGATGATGATGATGATGATGATGATGATGATGATGATGATGATGTTTCTTTTGTCTCTTCCTTCCTGTCAGGAGGTTCCTCTTGGAGATGCTCCACTGGATTCAAACAGCCTCTCTCATTTGGTAAAGGAGGCGACCGGTCTGGCTGATAAGTGAGTTCACCTTGTTCATCTTTTCGGTAAACTGACTCCATGTGAGATGTTTGTGTTGTCAGTGACATCACTGTTTCCTGTTTGTGCGTCCCGCAGACATCAGACGGACGCAAACGCTGTCGAGCGAAGCGCCACCGACGCCCTGATGGACTCGGAGAAGAGTTTGGCTCTGGTCCGAATGCTGATGAACAGAGAGAACAAAGTCAAAGAGCTGATTGGAGATCTGAGGACCATGTAAGTCACCTGAGCATAATGTAACAGTCCTGTTCATGTGTCCTGCTGACTCTGGGGGATTCATTGACTACGAATCCCAGAGGTCAATGCTGGAGAGGCCAGAGGATGGTGTCTCATCTAATGATGTGTATGTGTTCAGGTACGATCAAACTTCAAACCAGGTGAGGGGTTTGGAGGACCAGGCGAGCCGGCTGAGCGGCGAGGCCAGAGACGAGAGCAAGATGGCGGACGGCATGCTGACAGACATCACCAGGATGGAGCGAAGCATCCCACCGTCCCTGAAGGTAACTGCTGCTGTGAGAGGTCGAACGGAGTCTTGACTGATTAGTAAGTTCTTATTGTATCAAGTCTCTAACCCGCCATGTTCTCCCATCATGCTCAGGACGGGGTGAACGCCATGGTTTCCAGGTTGGGTGGTCTGAGGGAGGCAGTGGACGGAGACATTTCAGGCTTTGAGGCGCTGCAGGACGGCGTGCAGCGAGACATGGCCGCCGCCAGGGACCTGCTGACCAAAGGCACGGCCGCCCAGCAGGTACTGAAGGATCATGGGAATCCAGTCTGACATTTAATTTTACTTGGAACTGTGAAAACTGTAGATTTGTACTTTTTGGAGAGGTTGTTAGCGAGCTAATAGTTAGCTTGGTGAGCTATTTTGTCTGACTAGGCAATATGTTACCTGCTAACTAGCATATTAGCAATTTGCTTCCCAGTCACAGTGGCAACAAATCCTCCAGTGAGTTGTCACTATGTCAACAAAGTTTCAAAATATTTCAGAGCTTCTTTAGTCTGGTGCAGTTGTGTTATAACCGTGTGATCGTCTTTGCAGAAGTTCAACAAGCTGGTGGACAGAGTCAATGTCGCCAAGGCCGACACCGAAGACGCTCTGCAACGTATCAAGAGCAACACCAACGAGCTGGACGACGCACTGAACACCCTGAAAGGTAGACAGACTGAAAACACTCTTTGTTTCCTCTAAAACCGCCCAAAGCACCGGACTGAATGCGATCTCGTTTTCCTCTGCAGGTTTCGATCAGCAAATCGACAGCAACAAAGCTCTGGCTGACGACAGCATCAGACGTCTTCCTGGCATCAACGCCACTATCCAGCAGGCAGTCAGCAACAATGCTGAGACTTTGTCGGTCTTGGGAGACGTGTCTGAGGGTTACAACAGCGCACTGGGAACCATCAACGTGTTGGAGAACGTGGTCAACAATCTGGAGGTAACAACCGATCATCTTTCTCTGCAGGTCCTGGTTTCTAGCACTTCCTGAACTGTCCGACTGTCTCTCATCAATTTATCGATCTGCATTGCTGACTGGGTGTTTTGTCTTCATCCTTCAGGAAACATTTGGAACTTTGCCGTCTCAGACTGGTCAGGTGATTGAAGCCTCCAATGAACTGAACCAGGACGTGAAGAATCTGAAGGCGAAGGCGGTCGGTGTAGCTGGAGAACTGAACTTTGAGCTGGACGCTGCGAGGAGGCTGGAGGCTGACGCTGATCAGGTGAACTGTCCACACGATAAGATCCAATCCTCCACATCTGTTAAGATTCACAACCTGTTGGTCACTGATGGAAATGTTTCTTTTTCAGGCTGCTGTCGATGCGGCTGAGGCGTTCAACAACGCCAAACAGACCCAAGCTGCTGTCGCAAAAACACTGCAAGACATCAACAGTCTGCTCGCCGACCTGAGTGAGTCAAGTTTTTATACTACTGAGGAGAAGACAGCTTTCATTAAACCAACATCTCATAGAAATCTTCTTCTTCTTCTTCTTCTTCTGTTCAGATAAGCCCGGCGTTGTGGATGAAAACCATCTGAAGAAGCTGGAGGACTCTCTGGCCGGCGCTCAGAGGGACGTGGAGGGGCATCTGAGGCCTCGGCTCAGGGACATGGAGGAGCAGGAGGCCGCCCAGCGCCGCCGGCTGACCGGCATCAACCAGGACATCGACACCATCCTGAGAGACATCGCTAACCTGGAGGACATCCTGAAGGCCGTCCCCAGCGGATGCTACAACAGCCCGCCCATCGAGGAGGCCTGAGGACCGCCAAGAACTACAGAACCTGCTGCCAAGTTCTGGTTCCACAGCGTCCTGATCCACAGTAACATGACACCTGACATGTGAGCAGTTTTCATTGGCTTGATGATGAACGCACCAAATAATGATCAGAAAAATGTGATTAAAAATAACGACGAGAGATTTAAGATGGAAGAGGAGTCGATTAGTTTCAGTCTGCAGCTCTTTAGAACACAGTCCATCATTTACTACATTTCCCATCATGCACCTGGACTGTATGTTTGACATCTGCACCGTCCAAACCTGAAACTTTCCCCGCTTACTGTTGTAATGTAATCAATTTCTTAATATGAAGCACATTAAGACCAAATTATTTGGATATTTTTCATATTTTGAGTCCTGTTGTTGAGGTCACGTCAGGATCATTTGACGTTCTTCATGTCTGAAGGTGAAGGCGTGGAGTTAGCGTGTTGAATTCAATGTTGGAGAAACGCTGGAACTGCAGAATGTTTGACCTTTTTTTGCATCATTGCACAGAACACCTACAGATTTTTATTATTTTTCTTCTTTAAACAGGTTCAGTATAAAACAAACGTATTTAGAACTGATATCTAACGTTTACCTGACAATGAATCTATATTTTCTGTTTGTATTTCTGACACTGATGTCGTGTTTGTGACTGTGTGAATGTAAAAGTTTATAATGTTTGTATTTATAACTGTACATCAGTTTTTAATTGTTTTAATTTGTGACTGACCAGCAGAAATATTTATGTCCTGCTTTGAAATAAAAACCTGCTGCACTTTTTTTCTGATCAACGTGTTTTAGTCTCATCATTCGTCACTTTATTTATATATCTGACATTTCTATCTGAAGTTATGGAAGCCAAATCCTGCCAAAACAAACAGGTGTAGAGTTAAACCACCTTAAATTAGACAGATTGTTAATTATGATTGTTGTGTCGTGGAACCAGAAATCATTTAAAGAAGAAACCCTGAGAATCATCAGTAAATAAAGATCGTCAGTTTCAGTTTCATGTTGGGTCAGTGTTAAAGGAACATTATGGACTAATAACTTTATGGATAAAAAACAGACCAATGACATATTTCACTCTTCATGTTCTGAAGCTTCTCACAGTTATTTTACAGTTAGAGTTCAAACGTTTCCACAACGTGTCAGCAGGTTTCCACCGCTGTGTGACCGAGCTCTGATGATTGAAGCAACATTTGTCTTTACACCAGAAACACATGACCGATTACAAAGGACACAAACTCACATCACATCTCTTTAACACTTTACACCTCCATGTTTATTATTGTTACCATGACGACAGAGGTCAGCTGATACTGAGTGTGTACTTTGGGACGGGCCTTCGGAGCAGGGGGCGTTTGTTTTCTGGATCACTGTCGGACAAACGGGACATTTTTGGGACTGTTGGGTTTCAGAACAACGAGCAGTCCATCAAGTTTGACGAGCTGCTCAAATACACAGAAAATTCACTTCAAACATGCAACCAATGATCCAATGATGTGAATGTGACAGCCATCATCATCATCACCATGACAACAACCATCATCATCGCTGGTGTTCTACAGTCACAGGCATCTTCACTGGTGAAATCTTCAGGTCATTCGCTGTGAAAGTTTGGAAACATCTTGGGGAATATTGAATCCTCTCTGGATTGTCAGGAAGCTGCTGTCTCTGTCCTCCTCGTCTCACACTGGTCAGATCTTCAGACAGGATCAGGTTTGGATCAGCAGTGTTTGGATCCAGAACCACAGGAGTGTAGGAGACCATGTCCTTCATGTTGTTCCAGATGTTGAAGGTCAGGTTGCCCAGGTGTTTGGCCTCGTCTATCAGAGCTCCTGAGGGCAGCTGTGGATCATCCAGCAGGGGGCGCTGCTGGCCTCTTTGCACTGCAGCCTTGTAGTTGTGCAGGAATGAGACGTCTTCAGCTCTCAGCTCGTCCTCTGTGGCTCTGACGGTGTCTGAAAGAGCTGCTATCTCTCTGCTCAGAGCCTCCATCTTCTCCTTCATCATCTGACTCTTCTGCTCCTCTTCCTCCCTCAGTGCAGCCATCCTGGCCTCCTCTTCCTCTTCTAGAAACTGGTGAAGCTTCTTAAACTGATCCTTAATCTGCCTGGACCTTCATGTGTTCTGCTGTTTGATCAAACTTCACTTGAACTCCTTCAGAAACCTTTAACTTCTCCTTTAAGGGCTGCAGAGTTTCCTGAAGGTTCTTCTTGTGTTGTCGTGCAGCTTCATCGATGGGTCTGAATCTGTGGTCGGTGTGTTTCTCTGAATCTCTGCAGACGACACACACCGGCTGTTGATGGTCCAGACAGAAGAGTTTGAGTTTCTCAGAGTGCAGACTGCAGAGAGCCTCTGAAGATCTCTGATCTCTCTCCTGTAACAAACTCTCACACAGGTTCTTTGAAGCCAAGTCAGG
>OX336892.1:27919633-27942629 GCA_946959425.1 Argyrosomus regius | reverse complement strand
TTGGTACTGTTGAGGATCTTTGTCAAGTCTGAACTTCATGTGTAGATGCAGAGATCTTCTGTGTTCACGACAACAGATTTCTGAAGGAGGTTTTCAGTCATTTTTAATGCAGCCTGTGCTGCCTGAGGGGTCGAAGGTCATGACGGACATTCAGTGTCTGTTTTGGGCCTTGTCCTCTGACGTGCAGAGATTTCTCTGAATCTTTGTGTAATATTCTGGATTGTAGATGGTGAAATTCACTCAGACTGTGAGTCCACAAACGTTCTTAAACAGTTTTTCACAAAGTGATGAACCTCGCCTCATCCTCGATGTGAACGATGATACTCTCACCTGTTACCAATGCACCTGTTCACCTGTTTGTTTGTTCTTTAATATGGATGGTAGTACTTTTTTCAGTACTGTTTTACTTACAACTACTGCTCCCACTGCAGTGATGTCTGCTGGTCTAACTACTACAATTACTACTGCTCCTACTACAGTATACAGTACTATAATATACTCATACTACCAGTGCTGATTTGTTACCATTGCTGACACTACAGTTACTGCAGCTACCACTACACGTATCACAGTGTGTACATTTAATTAAAAGTCCATTAAAGTTGGAGGTACTTGGAGTTTGAATCTTTTCTTTTCATGCTGCTTTCTACTTCTACTGCACTATGACGAGGAAATGTTACATTAATTATTAATTTATAATATTATAAAATGAATGATAATGCACTCATCTCGGTCGTCAGAGGTTTGTTAGCCTATTAAAGTTATTTGACACAATAGCCACTAGATGTCGCCAGCAGAGAAATTCATGGACTTTAATCCTGAAACTTTAATTTTAAAGATTTTACACAGACCAAAAATGATCCCACAGGGACAGTGACACGCCGTCAGAGACTGAAATGAATATATGATATTTTAATGTATAATTATATTTTAAGTATTTTCATGTTTTTTTTTAATCACAAAACATTTTATCTGGCCTTAAATCTCACATTCACAAATACTGTTTGTCACCCTCACACTGATGTGAATAATCTGTCTTCTCTCCCATCTTTCCCACGTGACCTGAATGCAGCATCAGTGTTACAGGTGAACAAACTGACGTCATGTGACACGACATATATTTCAGTCTGTCTTTACTGATGTTGTTTGAAGCTGCCAAAGTCTCTGTGAAGTTTCTGCATGTCTTCCTGCAGTGAACATCACAGCAGGTGAACAAGTGAAATGTGAAACCTGATGAACGACACAAGAGGGCGCCTTCATCCTGATAACCAGGTAAGTCGTGGAGGTTGAAGCTCCTCACCTCACTTTGTCTGCATGTTTCACTTTGTTCCATGTTGTTTTGGTGAAACTGGATCATATGTCCTCCGGCTGCTCCGCCTCAACAAACATCTACAACATGTGACCCTCATGACTCACCTGTGAGCAGGGTGAGTCAACGACCCACAGGTGTCCTTAACGACCCACAGGTGTCCTTAACGACCCACAGGTGTCCTTAATGACCCACAGGTGACCATAACGACCCACAGGTGTCCTTAATGACCCACAGGTGACCATAACGACCCACAGGTGTCCTTAACGACCCACAGGTGACCTTAACGACCCACAGGTGTCCTTAACGACCCACAGGTGACCATAACGACCCACAGGTGACCATAACGACCCACAGGTGTCCTTAACGACACTCAGTCCTCCGGCTGCTCCGCCTCAACTCTCTGTGATTTACAGAGTTTCCTGATGGACAGTGAAGTAAACTGCTGCCAACTGTAGCTGCTGTTAGCTAATGTTAGCTCAGTTTGTTAGCCGGGCTGCTTGGACTGTGAGCTCAGAGCACCGGGGGGAGTGTTAGTGTTTGTACCACAGGCGTTTTGGTGTCGTGCCAGAACCAGAGCTGGGCGAGTGGACACTGTGACCAGGCTCAGCAGCCTCTATGGACATATGGCAGAGGACAAGAGATAATGAACCTGATCAGCCGCTGTCAGTGATCAGTAAACGTCTCAATAAATGTTCTAAAACAAACATATTATCAGTTTGAAGTAAACTAATGCTCCCTGCTCCCAGCGTTATTTTAATGTTAGACCAACGTTATTTTACTGTTAGACCAGCGTTATTTTACTGTTAGACCAGCGTTATTTTAATGTTAGACCAACGTTATTTTACTGTTAGACCAGCGTTATTTTACTGTTAGACCAGCGTTATTTTAATGTTAGACCAGCGTTATTTTACTGTTAGACCAGCGTTATTTTACTGTTAGACCAGCGTTATTTTAATGTTAGACCAGCGTTATTTTACTGTTAGACCTCGCAGAATGAGACTGACCGTGTCAAACATACGTACCATAGTAACTACCCGGTTTCCTGCTTCCTGTTCGGTGCTGCAGAGAGACATCTACCTTCTGATGACATTCAACATGTTTGACGTGTTGCTTGGCAACAGTGCGGTCCCAGTCCAGCTGTGGAATTACTGGATGGACTCGTGTGACATCACTTTATTTTACTTCAGTACAGGATGTGAATATCACACAAAAACATGAGTTTATATAAGAGAGGCAGGATGTTGACGCAGTGAGTCTCTGCGGCCACCAGGGGGCAGCAGTGTCAGCTGACTACATGAAACAATGACGTCAGAACCTGACCTCTCCATGTTGACTTCCTCTGACATATAATGTTTATGAATCTGTTTATCTGTTGTTAGTCTGTGTATGTGCTGCTGTCTGTCCTGGTTAAATAAAGCTCACAGTGCATGACATGAAGTCATCTACAAACATCCAGGTGGAAATAAAATTCATCTTTTATAAATAAAGACGAATCACAAGTGAGCGCTGAACTGACCAATGAAATGATCCATACACAGGATGATCTTTTCTTTTTAAATCTTTTATCTTTGTTTGTCTTCACTACTTTTCTCCTCTTGAATTGATGATTTTATTTTATTGTTTTATTTTATTTATTCTTTATTACTTATTACTATACTACTAATACTATACTCACTTTTCCTTTAATCTTTTTTATTTTATCATTCTTTTTTCCTTATTTTATTTTTTTCTTTCGATTCTTCTCTTTTGATTATTTTATATGAATTCTTTGTCGTTGATGTTATTTAATTTTATAACATTTAATTTTTCCTTTTTTAATTTTCTATTTTCTTTTATTTAATCTAATTTTATTTGTTTATTTATTTTATTTAAATTAATTTAAAAGTTTTTTGTTTTGTTTTTATTATTTATGTATCATGTTATTATGTTTTTGTTTATGTTTTTGTTTATTTGTTTATTTATTTGATTTTTATTTCTTTCTTTCTTTTTATTATTTATTTATGTTTTTGTTTATTTATTTATGTTTTTTATTTATTTATGTTTTTATTTATGTTTTTGTTTATTTATTTATGTTTTTATGTTTTTGTTTATTTATTTCGTCACTTTGAATCAGAGCTCGGTTCCCGGAACTTCTTTCCTCCTCTGCATCATTTACCGGACCACCCTCTCTGACATCACCGCATCACGGCGGCACATCGGCGGAGTAAAATAGTCCCCGTGTTTAACGGATCTTTTTGCTCCGTTTGCACGCGTGTCTTTCTTCACAGTGACGCTGTCGCTAACAGAACACGTGTTTTCTGATTTTGTCACGCTCTCACCGACACGCTCACGTGTCGCTTCAGTTTTAGTACGTAGCTCACGCCTCACACTTGGCGCGAAAAGTGTGCGCGGATGAAGAAAAAAAAAAAAGTAGGACCCGGGGTATTAAATGTCTGCAGAGCAGCCGGTGACGGTGAGTCACTGCAGAGGACACCGGAGCGTCAAGACCGGAGCCAGACCGATCACTGTCATCGGTTATTGATCGAGACTGTCCGGTTCTGTTGGATCACATTCAGTCTGAAGAGTTCAGCTTCTCCATCCGAGACACTTTAAGTTCATTCCGGGAGTCTTCACGGTGAGTTTGAACAGCAGCTAACGGTAACGGGACTCTGTCAGCTGCGTGTCTCACCTGTCTGCACTGTGCTGCGAGAACCGTTAACCGTTAGTTTGACCGTTAGTTTGACCGTTAGTTTAACCGTTAGTTTGACCGTTAGTTTGACCGTTAGTTTGACCGTTAGTTTAACCGTTAGTTTGACCGTTAGTTTGACCGTTAGTTTAACCGTTAGTTTGACCGTTAGTTTGACCGTTAGTTTGACGGCTGATTTCATCCTGTTAAGATGTTTGACAGTCAGCTGGAGTGTTTTCATGAACGTGAGTCTTATTTTGTAGTTTGAAACTGTCAAACTTCACCTGACAGTTTGTTAACTTTATTTATTGTATACACCATATTTACATGTTGAATCAGTAATCTTCATATTTCACGTGTTCATTTGGAGAACTGATTCACTTTTTAGTCTTTCTGGATGAAGTTTTGTGTGAAAGTTTAAATTCTCTGTAAACACTCTTTATTACACATAATCTCCATTTTAAATGTTATATTATTAAATGTTTGCATATTAATGAGCTCCTCTGAGTCACATTGTAAAATGATGAGACGCCCACTGGAGGAATGATCGGTATGCTGCACAGCTTGTCATTGTCAGGGTGGAGCTGAAGTTCATTTTTACTGTGATGGAGAGCATTTATATTTATATATGTATATATGTATATATTCATATATTTATATATGTATATATTCATATATTTATATATTTATATATTCATATAAACGTGTGTGTGGGGTCTCCTCGTCCTGTCAGGTGGCAGCAGCTCAGCCTGACCTCGTGTTTTGTCTCTTCACAGGCAGCCAGGATGCCGCCGGTCTTAACCACGTCCAGCATGAATTATGATTATGACTACGACACGATCCAGCCCTACTTCCTCCTGGACGGCGAGGAGGAGGACTTCTACCTGCCTCCGCGCAGCCAGCTCCTCCCGGGCCCCGGCGAGGACATCTGGAAGAAGTTTGAGCTGCTGCCGACGCCTCCTCTGTCCCCCAGACGGAGTCCTTCCCTGTGCGACGTCCCGCTGTCCGCCGCCGAACACCTGGAGGCGGTGTCCGACCTGCTGGATGAGGACTGCAACCCCACGGCGGCCTTCCTCCAGTCCTTCATCATCCAGGACTGCATGTGGAGCAGCAGCTTCGCCGCCGCCACCAAGCTGGAGAAGGCGGTGTCTGAGAGGCTGGCCTCGCTCCGGGCACGGCGGGACTCCTCCACAGCAAACACTAACGCGACCACGGACGGAGCAGCTGACCAGGCTCAGGTGAACACAGCGTACCTGCAGGACCTCCACACAGCAGCGACAGACTGCATCAACCCGTCTGTGGTGTTTCCATGCAGCCTGGAGAGCGGCGTCAGAGGTGATGGAGCAGCGATGGAGGTGGCATCTGAACTGTGTCTGGACTCACCACCTCTCAGCAGCAGTGACAGTGAATCAGGTGGGAGCAAGCTTTTATTTTGAAAGGCTTCTCAACGCTCACGGTCATGACGAGTACGACACAGATCTTTATTGATGATTAATAATGTTCTGTTTTATCCCCAGAAGAAGAAGAAGAGGAGGAGGAGGAGGAGGAGGATGAAGAGATCGACGTGGTCACAGTGGACAGGCGGAAGTCGTCACGGCGATCTGACACCTCCACTCTGGTCCTGAAACGTTCCCACATCAACATCCATCAGCACAACTACGCCGCCCAGCAGCCCCCAGCGACCCAGCAGCCTGCCGGAAAGCGGCTGAAGTCTGAGAGCGTCTGCCCGGCGGTGCCAAGGCAGAGCGGCGGCGGCGGCGGCGGCGGGCCGCAGGTGCTGCAGTCCACGATCAGACGGAGAGGACGACGACAAACGGAGGACTCACAACGTGCTGGAGAGGCAGCGCAGGAACGAGCTGAAGATGAGCTTCTTGGCTCTGAGGGACCAAATCCCCGCCGTGGTCAACAACGACAAGGCGGCCAAGGTGGTGATCCTGAAAAAGGCGACGGCGTTCATCGCCGAGATCCGAGAGGACGAGAGGAGGCTGCTGACGATGAAGGACGAGCTGAGGAAGAGGAGCAGAGAGCTGAAACACAGACTGGAGCAGCTGAGGACTTTATATTAACTGTTTGATCATGACGTCATGATCCATGTCAAAGTGTTTGTATTTATTTTAATTTAAAATGTATTTAAACTTTATCGAGCATCTGGTTTTATCAATAATGATAATGATGTTTTTTAATAGTTTTATATTTTTATATTTTTCCTTCCTCAGTTGATTTATTTTGAAAATCGGCTGCAGGAGAGGAAGCAAGCTCTTCAAAATAAAAGCCCTTCATTCGTTGGAGGTCAATGTTACGCTGGCATCAGATGTGTTTGTGTGTTCAGAGTCTGCACCACACACGGTCTCTGTGTCCGAGGTCAAAGGTCACAGTCAGCTGCCTCTTTCTTTCGAGGGTGGAGGTCGAGTTTGGCTTCAGGACTTTATTGTGAAAATCTGAAGGCGAGCGCTGCGATGAAGCTCCACGTCGACCTCGGGTGGAGGAGAATCATCGTCAGTGTCTCATCAGACAAATGTTTCACACAGTCCGCTCACTGTTCTGTCCTCAGATACATGACTCATTAGATTACACCACTAACAGGTATTACATAAATAATAAACCAGATAAAATACACACAGTACCCATATCACACTAATAAACATCATAAATAGAAACCTGGACATGGTCTCCGTGACGTCCTCTGGCAGGTTTGTCCACCCGTCCTGGATCTGGTCGAGCCAATCACAGCGGTTTATTTGATATGGGGCGGGTTTGATGTGATGACTGCAACCTGATTGGCTGTTGACCAACCAAGATGGCTGCCGCTGAATCCACCATCACATCACATCCTCATGTGACTGGAGTCCATGTTTTCATCTCCTCTCTGGACTGTCGTATCGCTTTCTCCCTCTTTCCAACAGAATAAACTAAAAAACAGAAGCTCTGATGAGTCACAGTGACTCTCTGCTGAGTCATGCCGACGGTCCAGACTGCTGAGTCATGCAGAGACCATCGCAGATCATCCAGGACGGTCAGCGATGAGCGAGGAGTAAAGGATTTCCTGTTTCTGCTGTCACCACACTTTGTGCTAACCTGAGATCTGCTCGTGGAGACTAAAGACTAAAGACTACAGACTAAAGACTACAGACTAAAGACTAAAGACTACAGACTAAAGACTACAGACTAAAGACTAAAGACTACAGACTACAGACTAAAGACTAAAGACTACAGACTAAAGACTAAAGACTAAAGACTACAGACTAAAGACTACAGACTAAAGACTAAAGACTACAGACTAAAGACTACAGACTACAGACTAAAGACTAAGACTACAGACTAAAGACTACAGACTAAAGACTACAGACTAAAGACTAAGACTACAGACTAAAGACTACAGACTAAAGACTAAAGACAAAAAGACAAAACCAGGTCCAAGACAGAGACAAAGGTGGACATCGAGGACATTTCACATTTCCATTATTTTCTTCATCTGAAGACATCGTCATTTATTAACGCTTGTATCGTGGACTCAGTCTTAAACCTGGACGTAGTCTCCATGACTCTTGAACTGCAGTCTTTGTGTCGGCTTCACTTCACAGACATGGAGGTTGATGGTTGGTCATGATGCAGCATAAAAAGTCGTGACTTTCCTCTCGATGATGTTTTCCTGATGAAGTTATGGATGATTTAAGTAAACGCTGTAAAACCTTCACTGACTGATGAGATGATTTCCACCTGCTGCTCACAAATCAGGAGGCCGACTGCTTCACTTTCACTGTGATTAACACACACACACACACACACACACACACACACACACACACACAGCGGCGTCAGAATATTCCCACCGAGCGACTTTCTCCAGACTGTTTTGACACCAAATAATATTGTGATTTTTGCTGAGTTCCAGCTGGAGAAGCCTGCAGGCTGACCTGACAGACACAAAGCACAAATCACAGGCATCATAAATGTGTCCGCTCTGTCAGCACAGTCTGACGTGACCTGAGGCCTCAGGGTCAGTCACTTCATTATGAAAATATATTTACAAGTTGATCAGCCACATGAAACAGTCCAACAAGAGCAGCAGCACATCGACTCATTAAGGTGACAAAAACGTAACGAGTCTTAATTTCAGTGATGAAAACAGAGTTTAAAGATTAGATTCTATAAATAGAGACCTCGTGGTCACTTGTTAACTCTGTGTGACATATCTCTCTACATCATGGACATAAGCAGCAGCCGGAGGACATCAGAGGGAAAACCAGAAAACATTTTCTCCATAAAATATGATCCAGTTTCACCAAAATCAGTGAAATAGTTGGTGGTGTGTGTGACAAGATGATTTAACATCTGTTAGTTTATGAGAGAAAATGTTGGTTTAATCATCATCAGCAGTCACCATCCTTCACCAACAGAAAACACTCTGGAGCTGTGTCATCATCACACACTGTTTCATTTTTTCCAGCTGTGTGCTTCGTCCATCGACAACAGTTGACCATATTTAGTCTGCTTCCTGTCTTCCAGCTCGCTCTGTCACTTTTCCAGTGTGATCGCACTCCACATGCTAAAAACTGCACACGGGGCAAAGGAGGTGGGTTTGATCGTCAGGTCCTGTTCCAGGTCAGTCCAGCCATCACTCATCAGTCGTAAGAAAAAGGTTCGACAGGGACGACGTGGGTCTACAAAGTCTCTGAGGAGGTTCTCTCAGGAGCTTTGAGACGAGCCAGGAACCACTTCGGTTCTTCAGATTATTTTAAATGTACCTCTGGAGGTTTGAAGAGTGAGTCTGAGGGGGACGCTTCCTTGAAGAGGGCCTGGAACTTCATGAATTACTTTTAAATGACTTTTAGGAGGCCCATGGAGATTCTTACGTGTATTTGAAATGTCCTGCCTTTATAAGGGGCTCGATCCCAGCAGCAGGAGGTTGTAGATTCCCTGCTGAACCAGGAGGTCCAGGAAGTCCCTGACTGGATTTATACTTTAGATGACCTTTGAGACCGCTCTCTGAGGAGGTTCTTGTGGTTTTCGAGGGATGAAGATGTCATTTTTGAGGTACCAGGAGGTTCTGGAGGTCCTTTTTATAAATATGTATTATCTGGTTTGACCTCCCTGACGAGGTTCTGGAAGCGTCTTAACTCAGTTTTAAATGTATTTTTGAGGTTCTGATTGGAGGGTGACTAGAACGTTGTTGAGTGGGTTTATAGATGTCGTTTAAGAGGTGAGGACTGTGGAGGTTCTGGTAGTTTTGGGGGGTGTTAAATGTCATTTCAGAGGATCTAGGAGTGACAGCAGAGGTTCTGGGGGCAGTTCTGGCAGTGGCGACACACAAGGTGGATTTTTACAGCAGAGCTGCTGTTGGGTTGATGGAACAGTTCAGGTGCTGTTTTATATTTTTATTTCTGCACAGCTACGAGCTGTTTAAATATTAATCGACTGTGTAATGTTTGAATGAAAAACAGATGAGGTCAGTGAACTTCCTGCATGAATGAGGGTTAAATAATTAGCAGTATTGTTCGTCAGGGGCTTTGCTGTTTAATCAGCATAGATTGAGGTATTCAAATGAGAGCAAACAGTCACTGATTTCCTGGGAGGTCAGTGAACATCCAGAGGTTTGTGGTTAACGGAGATTTCCATCGTTAATATCTGATTAAAGTGTCATAATCTGCATAACGGTGATCTGATCCATGATTTCAGGACTACAGACTGTCTGGTGGCTTCAAACAACACAGCTCTGTTCAAAGGTCTCAGATGAAAGTATGAGGCATCACAGAAAAGCAAAAGCATTAAAGAAAACATGAATAAAGAAAACACAGAGATGATCTCTGTTCAAATGTTTGTGTTTAGCATCAGTGATGTCTTTAATGATACTTCTGGATGAGACCATTCATCTTCTCAGGTGGTGAAGCTTCCCGTTCTTCAGGTCATGTACATTTTTGGGTTGTCTTGCATGAACTGCATGTGTGTCCGTGGACAGCTTTCAGGCTGATAAATGCAAACTGTGCTCTAATATTTACACATAACAACTCGAAACATCAGAGATGGACCTCTGGGCCTCACCGTGGGGAAGGTTCACTGTTCTTCATGGGCCTCGTTGACCATGAAGTCCAGTCCTGCTCTCTTTGTTCCAGAAGTCTTGAGGTTGTGTCGGTGCTGTTTGACTTTTGCTTTTTCTGGCAACTCCACTGTGCAGCCCATTTTTGTTTTAGTGCACCTTCAAACACACACACACACACACACACACACACACACTGCCAGTTATGGCTGACATCTTTGTTTGTCTTCTGATTTAATTTTTCATTTCTTTATCAGAGTTTGAACACAACTGATCGGCATTTTCTTTGGATCTTTTATAAAGTTTATAATGTTCAGCCACCTTCTCTCAAAAGTCCATGCAGCCCTTCAAGAACCAAGAAACTTTTGACTAAGTCACAGTGACTTAGTCAAAAGTGTCTCTGGAGATTTAGTTCTGATGACGAGCTCTTTTGTTCTGGTTGGAACAGTTAACAGCTCACATCTTAACTTACTCCAAAACGGGTCAAAGTTTCCCACCATGTTCAGACTGAAGCCCGACCGGTGACGAAGACTGGATCCAAAGACACAAACGGTCCTCCCAGGAGACAGCGAAGCTTCAGTCTTAAAGTGAAGCAGCAGCTGATATCATGCTGCTCGACAGCAGAACATGAGACAGTCTGCAGTGTGAAGTGTGTGAGAGCCTCTGCTGACAACTCAAACAGCAGTCTGCCCTGAAGCTGTTTAACTGTTCGAAATATTAACACGCAAATCAGCCCTGATGATCAACACAGCAAAGAGAGTCGGAGCCGGTTCAACCACCTGAGAGACGTCACCTCAAAGTCTGTCTGTCCTCTGTCCTCCAGTGTCTGTCCACACTGACACAGTGTCTTCAGTGTCTTCAGTGTCTTCAGGTGTTCTTCATGATATTTTAGAGTTTGTCATTTCCTGATAAACCATAAAAACTTGTTGATGACTCGATTAATAGATTATCACATTAGTTGGTTATTCATAATCACGGCCCTGTCCTCCTCTAACTCTCGCTTGCACACAGGAAATATAAAAAAAACTCTTTGGCAAGTCCCTCGACTTTACGCAACGCTTCATATCTAAAGTTTCTGCTGACTTCCCCGTGATGCACCAAAGACAGGTGTGCTCACTTCATTTGCTGTTTAAACCAACATCTCGTATAAATCAGTGTTTGTTGCCTCCAGTTTCAGAGACAGCAGCCAGCTAATATTACTGACTAGTCCAACAGCAGTCAGCCCAGCTCGGCGTCTGTCTTTCAGCCTTTTATTTCACCAAGCTCTCACCAACCACTAAAAGTCAGTCCCAGATTTACTCTTGTCCGGCGGCTTCTTGCTCGCTCACTCTCTCCTTTTCTCTTCTTAGCTTCCTCCGTCAACGTCCTCTTCACTCTCTTCTCCTCTGCCATTATGTCCATAGAAGCTGCTGTTACATCAACATGATTTAAAATCTGTTAGCTACACAATGTTGCTTAAATTGACATCACAGTTTATACTTTTATATTGTGTATTTATACAATCATCCAGAATAACTGTGTGTGTGCTGAACAATAACTTGATTCATTCATTTCAGATCATGGCGTCTTTAAAAGACCTCCAGCTGCCTCTATGACCACAGGTCAAATTTAAACGTTGTCAAAACATCCAAAATAACAGCATGAAACTTTTTCAGTGAGACACAGCCCTGTACTCCCCCCACCCATCCTGCTGGGCCCCCATGGGACACCATGCTGGTATCCCCCCCTTGACACCACCCACCCTCCACCCTGCCCCCCTCTCAGAGCGTCTGCCGCAGGGTTTCCCGGGCGTCAAACCTCCTCCACGCGCCGAGCGGAAAGTGAAACTGATCTGTCTGCAGACCACCGACAGAAAAAACACTTTCCAGAGACGCAGCAGTTGTTTAATGGCACAGCGGAGTTTCTGTTGTCGTGGTCTGGACTGCTGAGCGAGCAGCGGGCGACGGTACAAGAACTTCTGCTCGTACAGGAAGGACTTTAAGTTCTGTTGTTTCATGAAAACAATGTGAGAGCATTTAAAAATGGAAAGTTTGGAAACATGACAAAATAATATCGCCTCACTTCCTGTCAGCAGAATGAATCTTTGAGAGCGGCAGTAATGGAAGAAGAGGCACTCTCTTTATTTACTTCAGTAAAAGGAATAATACTTATTAGCTTCCTCCGTCACCGTCCTCTTCATTCATTTTTTCACATGCATTTTTACCCGAAATACAACTACACACACACACAGAGGGCTCATATGCAGTCGGGGGGTTCGTGGACTGGCACCCCTCCAGCTGCCGGTCCACCTTCCATACTTTGGTCCATACTGGACTTGAACCAAGCCACCCTTCGGTCCCGTCAGCGCCACGGGCCTGTAAACCTCCAACAAACTGAGCTAACATTAGCTAACAGCAGCTACAGTCCACTTTACTGTCTGTACATCACAGAGAGTTGAGGCGGTGCAGACGGAGGACTGCTGCGTGTATTACACTTGTAATAATCCATCACAATGTATTTGTTATATTCTGAATATGAATCTGTAAAGTAACTAAAATAAAAATGTATCGAATGACTTCCCATCAGAGCTAAAAAAAGACAGATCGATCATCACGAAGCTGACAGCTGACAGAAAGCTTCAGACGGAGGAATTCCCCTTCGACAGTCGAAAAGGGAAAAATCATCTGAGGCCAAACTAAAGAAACAAAAGAAACAAACGTGCTGTTAAATTTGGAAAGTCTGAATGTGTCAGAAGACAGAAATCAGCATGTGTGAGTAAACTGTGAGTCATCGCGTCACCACCACCATGAACACCACCACGAACACCACCACGAACACCACCATGAACACCACCATGAACACCACCATCAGCTCTCAACACTCCACTGCATGTTTACAAAGCCGTGTGCACGTTACGTGCACGTAAACTTCACATCTTTAACATGTCAACATGTTGTATTTAACAAACACCATTTCCCATCAGCCCACAGACCACGACGAGTTACATTACTTATGATCACAAAGTAGTGAGTCGACTACTAAATTTAAAGTAAAAGTACATGAGTCTAGCATTAACTTACAGTACACAGGTACTAAAAGTAAAAGTACTTTGCTCCTCTCAGACTCATGTATGTGATTAAATTCTGATTATTGCTGCATGGCTGTGTTCATCTTGTTTGAAGCTGTCTTCGTCCTCCATCATCACTCAACATGGTTTTTCCACTCACGACAGCAGAGAGGTGAAGAGAAGAAGAAAATGAAACCCAGGTAGAACATTTCTTTGTTTTTTGGTGAACAGCGGCTAAAAATACTGCAGCGTTTCCTGAGCTTCAAACGCACCGCCTGTAGTTTTTCTAAGAACTACAGGCGGCCTTGAAGAGAAGCTTCGTCTGATGCGGTTTCTGTTTTATTCACAAAGCTTTCACTGTTTCCTGCAGCGCTCTGAAGACTTTAACTTCACGTTGACGGCACGTTTCATACAAACACTTTGCTGCATCAGTGTAACAGTGAGGAAAATGTAAGTCAAGTGTTCTCAGAGCAGTGACTCTTCTGTTCTCTCTGATCTCATTGGATGATTGAGATTCACGTAAAATCAGAACTTTACTGTTAAATTATTGAACTACTGATTTCACTATTACAATTCACAATTATTAAGTCTGAAGTCGTGACGCTGTGACTAAAAACTCGTTTGACACATTGTCTGTGAGGTGTGAGACGCCCGCAGACTTTAAAGTTTTCTCGTGTACAGTTAGCCTTTACCCTGAAACTCCAACGGACTCGTGTCCGTCACATCGCGGCTGTGACGCGGTTCTGGTCCGTCCTGCATCGACTTCAAACTCACCGGGAGCGTTTCAGAAGCGTTTCTCCCTCCAGACTTTGTTTACTTGCTCAGATTTGGTCATTTTCCTGGTTCATGTTCTTCTAAATATGCTTCTACATGTGTAAATATGCTACGTACTTCATTTGTTTCTCTTTTGTCTGTTTTTACGACCGGCAGTTTGCACTGAGGTATTTTATTTTGAAAATCCACCAGATTCTCTATGCTGTTTCTGTGTCTGGCTTCCTGTCAGCTCGAGGTGCTCTGTGTAGATTGACGCGGGCTGCTCGCGGCGTCCGTGAAAAATAGAACAGCTGCGTTGAATTCAACGCGGAGCCGAGCGGAGGCCCGCTTCTGGGACGCTTCTGAACCGGACCGCGGCGGAGCCGGTGCAGTTTGAAACATTGACTAGAACACTGTAACACTGCGGCGACCGCGGCGTACACACAGCGCAGCGAGTCCGCGTCCGGTGGAATTTGGGGGTTAGTGAGAGCTTCATGAAATAAAATGCTGACAGACGTGAAGCTGGTCTCTAACAGCATGAAGGCAGGCCGGCGCCTTGCATAGCACAGCAGCTCCGTCACCATCGGTGGATGAATGTGGAACGATGTCCCACTTCTGGCTTTCTGTCCACAGAGGAGTGTCACAGGAGTCAGAGGAAAGGAAACAGTCTATCAGCTCTGGTGTAATCTAATCACACAGCTGCTGTCTGGTTAACCAACTAAACTAAAAGTAGAGAGAGTCGACACCTGGCGGCTCAAACTGCTGAGCTGATAAGGCTTTATGTGCTCCCTGTTTACCCACTGTTTACCCACAATGCCAGGCGGCGTTATCAGTCAAACAGAGGAGCGGTTTCCTGCTTCCTGCTGGCATCAATCCCTCTGTCCAGGAGGAAGGAAGCGCCTTATATGGGCAGCAGGTGTGTGTGTTTGAGTGTGTTTCCAGTTGATTACTGCCAAAAGTATGCGGACACCCTTGTTTCTGGCTCAGTCAGCATTGTAATCCCTGTTACATTGCCCGCTCGTCCAGCTCCGGTTCTGGCACGATACTGACACTCCGCCGGTGCTCTGAGCTCACAGCCCGACTAACACACCGAGCTAACATTAGCTAACAGCAACTAACAAACTGAGCTAACATTAGCTAACAGCAGCTAACAAACTGAGCTAACATTAGCTAACAGCAGCTAACAAACTGAGCTAACATTAGCTAACAGCAGCTAACAAACTGAGCTATCATTAGCTAACTTGAGCTAACATTAGCTAACAGCAGCTAATAAACTGAACTAACATTAGTTAACAGCAGCTAACAAACTGAGCTAACAGCAGCTAACAAACTGAGCTAACATTAGCTAACAGCAGGTACAGTTGTCAGCAGTTTACCAGAATCAGTGAAATAGTTGGTGGTGTGTGACTTTAGGGATGAAATAAAGAGAATGAGGTTATGCACGGTGAACTAAATGTATTAATGGCGACGGTTGTGTGCTAGTTTCTAAAAAGAAGCAGACGACAGGAAGTAGTGAGAGTTGATCCACCTGTGAGAGTTTTATCATCTGCACGTCTGATAATAAAAAACCACACAGGTTTATTTTTAACTAGCACAGGTGAAGGATCAAAGATAACCCGACCTGTAAAGTGAAGAAATATTCTCGTAGGTTTGACTTCATCTCGAGAGCAGCTGGAACCCTCATCCAACATTACGAGTGATTAATGATAGGAACGTGTGGTGAGGCGAAAGGATTGCAATCACTTGTTCATATTTTTGGTCTGTGTCTTTCTTTCAGCCAACAGTTTCTGAGCACACTACAGAAGGTACCGATGTCCTCGTCGTTGGTTCAAATCCCTGTAGCGTCTTTGGCAGCCGCAGCATCGAGCGGACCGACCGGTTTCCGCTGACACACTTGAATAAATAAAAACATTTTCCAGAGAATTCCAGGAACCAACAGGCTCCGCCCACTCCCAGCAGGACCTGTCAATCAACTTTCAGGAACAGCTACAAGGCACGACAGGTGTGTGTGTGCGTTGAGTGATGAAGACAGGTGATGACACAAAGAGAACATTTCAAAAACAGACAAAGTTTACGAGATGTTTTTCTGCCGCGAATCTTCTTAAAGTTTCCATGAAGCGCTGCTGACTGAATCTGCTGTTACCAGGCAACAGAAGTAACGTTACACTACCGAGGTGATTTACAGACTTCATGATGGAAACATTGATAAGTAAAGAAGCGCTAACTGTGGTTAGCTCGGTCAGCCGTGTAGCTAACTGAACTGACTCAGTCCGGGATGCCAGGAGCCAAACCCGGCAAGAAAACCACCTCAGTAGGCTGCTGTATTCACTGTTAGACTGGACACTGCTGGTTCAGAGGTTCTGTTGCTGTATTCACTGTTAGACTGGACACTGCTGGTTCAGAGGTTCTGTTGCTGTATTCACTGTTAGACTGGACACTGCTGGTTCAGAGGTTCTGTTGCTGTATTCACTGTTAGACTGGACACTGCTGGTTCAGAGGTTCTGTTGCTGTATTCACTGTTAGACTGGACACTGCTGGTTCAGAGGTTCTGTTGCTGTATTCACTGTTAGACTGGACACTGCTGGTTCAGAGGTTCTGTTCATCATATAATGACAAAGACGATGAATCATGTTAAAGAAAATCAAGTTTTGTTTTTTGTCTATTAAATAAGAAACTAGCTAGCTGGCTTTCTTCAAGCCAGCTAGCTTGGTTTCGGACGGGTTTGACGGTTTTGTTTGATTTTTGAGTTTGAGTTTTAGTTTTGTGTGTGAGTTTTTGCGTACCTCAGGTTGCTGGAGCCGAGGTTGGATCCCACATCTCTGCGTTGACGGCCGGCGTCCTTCCCCACTGGAGCATCTTCAGTACTGATGAAGAAGAAGAACCAGGATCAGATTGAGGGGAGGAATCATGCTGAAGATTCTCCTCCATCAGTCCTGATAGAGCTGCTGAAGAACATTTCTGTTCTTCACTATATGTTCAGTAGTCCAGTGGTTTAACATCTTGCCACTGGACCTCTTTTAGAGCCAGAAGTTGTGAGTTCAAACCCCGCCAAGGGCAGCATTCAGTAGACGGTGACAAAGATGTAGAAGATGTTCACAGGTGCTCTAAATCTCCTGTTGAGACCCTGAACTGACTCCAGGAGCCAAACCCGGCAAGAAAACCAGCTTGGTAGGCAACTGTATTCACTGTTAGACTGGACAGGAAACAGAAGTGCACTTCCTGTTTGATGGACATTTTAAAATCATCTGGAACAACAGCCTCACCTTCATTTAACAGCTATTCGCTGTAGCTTTTAATCAAACAATCTGGAGAAAATAGTGCATGTGAACAGAGGACAGTTTCTCTGATGATGTTCTGGTGACTGTGCTCAGGAGGAAGACGTTCTTGTGACCTGAGTCACCTGCAGAAAGAGCAAATATAAGAAGTGTGAAGATGTTGAGATGCTTTGAGTCAGCAGAGCAGAAAATAACAAAGGTGGGTGAAAAAACTGAACATCAGTCTGAACTTTCCCAGTTTGACCTGATGAAGAAAGAAAGAGGCTTAAAATCTGTGTGGGTTAGTTCTGAAGAATCAGCTGTGTCCTCAGATCGTCCGGTCTCTGTGGAACAATCTCAGCAATGAAAACAGTGAAGAAAAATGTTATCAAGCAACACACACACACACACACACACGCTGCTTCCCGTCAGATGTTTTCCCAGGAATTACTCATTTCTAAGGAATCTGAAGACTGTGTGTGTGTGTGTGTTTCCATGGATACCCGTTACCGTTCAGTACGAAGCACTGTGAAGTGAAGCCGGCACAGGAAGTGCCAAAAACTGCAGTTCCTCTTGTCGTCCACTTGAGGCTGGCTCCAGAAGTGAGTCAGTCTCCATAAGTCCCCATGTTAAAATGTCCAACTTCACAGCAGAAATAAACAGCCTGGTACAAAAAACAGTTTTGGTCTCTATAGCTAATTTCCCCGTTCATGACAACTGTACTGAGGGTGAATTTATATACAACTCACCTGTTCAGATTATATTAAGGCTTAAAGTTATGCAGAATTAAGAGCGTGGGTGTCGTCACAGATGCTTTGTTTGAGCAGCCAGGCTTCATTCAGCCCAGATTAGCAGGACAGCCAACATAGCAGCAGCTAGCGCCACATATTTTCGCTTTGGAAACCTGTGGGTGATGTCACTCATGCTCTGTCTGTTCTTCATGCTGTCATTGGTCAGGACATCTGGTTCGGTCCTCACTCCTTCAGCGGACTGCATGAGGACTCAGACGTGGTTTTAGGTTTAATAACACACTCCAGGTCGTGCTGTTATACTGAATATCAGCATTCAAGTTAATCACAGCCGTGCTGATATTTTCAGTAACATCACGTCCTGTAACAAGTGACCTGTGTTATCTGCATTTTTTTTACTGCAAAGGTTGAGGAGCAGGTGGTGAGGTGATCAGGCAGGTGAGGGGGAAAACCAGAGGCCACGCCCAGTATAGGTGTACAAACATTGTGTGTGTGTGTGTGTAAGTGTGTGTGTGTTGAGTGGGCTGCAATCTCAGATAAGACCAGACTGAGAATAGGCCGTGTAACAAAGTCACAGTAGAGTCCAGTTAAAGGTGCGTCGTGTAGGATTCAGTGGCATCCAGTGGTGTAGCTTCTGATTGCACCGTGTTCTTCCTAATACCACTGGTAAACTACGGTGGCCGTGAAACATGTGATAAACAGATTTATGAAGATTATATTCTGTAAATAGAGCGTCTAAATCTGACACACTGGACCTTTAAATTTTCCACTTTTCCTGAGTTGGGTCGAGACGATTTATTTCTAGATCTCCTTTAAAAAAAGAGTTTTGATTGATTCAGATAATAAAAGAGGAAGACGAACAAAAACACCAAATCAGCAGAAACACATGCCAGACAGAATAAAAACAAACGTCATCAAAGAACATTCGTGTCGACTGAAAAGCAGAAATGAAACAAAGGATTTAAAAATATCAACAGGAGGGGAAAAGATGAAATCAGCTGTTCCACAATCAACAACAGACAACGGCCCGCTTCAGATTTAGACTGGACCGGAGTGACGGATCAGACGATCCACATTCGAGGTGATCATGAGCTGATGTGGTCAGAAACAGGAGATCCAGAGACAGCCATCCAAGAGTCTTAGAAAGAACGGTGAAGGAGTCTTAAAAGGCCAAAAAAACATTTAAAGAGAAGCTGAGGGCTTCTACATCTGCCCGTCCCCTGAAGTCCAGCAACAAATCTGCTTTCTACCACCTCAGAAACATCCCCAGACTTTGGCCATGACTGACTCTGTGACTGAAACCCTCTTCCTCTTCATGCTTCCTGCAGTGCCGACCTTCTTCACCACTGCTTCCGTCCCGGGTTCTGCGGTCCTCGGACATGGGTTTACTTACCACCCCCCACACCAGCCTGCAGATTTTTGAGGACAGAGACGAAGTCTTACCTGACAGTGACCTGCAACGCCACATCCATGGTGACTTCTTGTTCAGCAAGGTACGACCACAACAACCAGCATTATTTTTGCATTATTCATGTGCTGTTTGTCTCTTACATTGGGTCCCTTGAAAGGTGTTACATAAATGCAAAATATTATTAATATTATTACTTTTGCAACACTTCTAGTGGAAACCTGAACTGCTATGACAAGTTCAGATCCAGTAGACATCCGGGCTATCAGTCAGAGGGGATGTTTCTAAAGTTAGAGCCCAAAGCGAACGTGTATAAATAGAATAAAATCGGGGCCTATTGTGGATCCCTGTGGTACTCCGCAGGGAACTGGTACAGAAGAGGAAGTTTGTAATCCCACCAGGAACTGTTGGGTCTTGTGGTTAAGACACAAACCACTGCAGAGCCAGACTTCTAATGACTCATGATGGTCACCTTCAGCTGCAGCACAACAGAGGCTCATGGGATGTTTACGTTTGCTGACGACATCATTGTTTTTATCTAAAATGGCAACATGTGAAATGTTACTTATCAATGAATTTTGATTTAAAGAATAAAAACATGATTTTCTTAAAAATGTAAAAACTTTATTTGGCCAACACAAACATAATTTCAAACAATTAATGCCATACAATCCCTGACATTTGCAGCGTTAACGTACAAGGCAAAATAAAAAAGCTTGTGAAGATTTCCAGTCAGCAGTCCCACTGATCAGATCAGTTCAAACATGGAGAAAAGTCCACATCAGTCTGAGGTTTCCCCTCACATCAGTACCGCTTCTTTGTCGTCACAGTGGTTCTCCTTCTCTAAACCCAAACTGCCTCTCAGTAGCCAGTTTATCACAGTGCTACCATGTTAGCCGTCCACAGGTCACAGCAAAAATAAATCACACGTCATTCTCACTGCTTTTCAAATCATACCGTGAGTTTTTCAGATTCAAATAGTTCCAGAAAGGTGCAGAAATGTTTGTCTCATCCACCGTGTCAGCGATGTTTCCCACAGAGATTCATCAGAGGTGAAACGTTTAAGTCTTTACTCATAAAACTGAAACACTGTTGGAAAAACATAAATCTCACTTTTTGTCGAAGTGTTCAGGTGAAACATCTCATGATGCACTCATGTCTGCCCCCCTGAGGCCGGAGAGCAGAAGACACCCGGCACACTCAGAGAGGTGAGATTTATGTTTTATCACGACTTTAAACAAATAATGAAAAAATCTGGGAACCATGCGACACGCAGTGAACGAGCCCAAACAGAGCGGCTGAGAAAACAATAGTTTACCCAGATGTTAGTAACACCAGCAGCTCGTCTTCTGAGGACGAATGAGCTGTTTCAATTTCAACAAACAAACTGGCTACTGAGTGTTTCGACCCTTTTCCACCAGAAGAATCCAGAACCGACAGGAAATGCACATTCAAGCAACCAGGAACTTCTTTAAACTGCGTGATGTTAGGGAAGTGTCTGAAACGTTGAACCACGAGTTCATCTACAGTTTAAAAAAAACGATCTTCAGGCTGCACGCGGGCAGCGAACTCGTTCATTTGAACTGTGAAGTCTGTGAGCGTCTGCAGATCGAGCAAATTACAAAGTGACATTCAGGATTCATCCACAGCAGCGTGATAAACGATGGTCAGCCGTCAGATTTATCTGTAAGAACATTATGCTGAAGGAGTTTTAGAGATTAATTAAAATTTGGTTTGAAATCTTAAATGTCTTTTAAATAATAACTGAAGAGGCAACTTCTTTAGTTATTATAAAAGCATCACGGTATATTGTTATAACATTGTTATACATCGTAACAACATGAAAACAAACTTTGAAATAAACTTTTAACATGTTTTTCTTTTTCAATTAATCAAGAGTTTAACATTAAAAAAAGTTCTAATAATCAGCTTCATCAGGACTTTGTGGGTGTAGTTTGATAAACCAACAACCCCACCTTTACAAACGGAGCACGCACTCCAGACTAATGAGATAAGGAAGAAGAAATCGTTCATTGTTCTGCAGACTGCAGGTTAAAGACAAGTTTTCAGGATCATCTGATCAAACGATCAGACAGGTCAGACGGACACGTGCTCTGCGATCACCAAGAGAACTGACGGCTGAAGTTACAAAAATAAAAACTCAGATTGTTGTTTTCCTTTAAGTTTCTCGCTGAGCGTGTGTTTGTGTGTGTCAGCCATGTTAAACTGTGAACTCCAAAGTTTGACCTCGGCCACAGAGACTTTTTTTTTCTGAGGTAGGAACTGTAGCCGAGGAATTCAACCAGAACAAGGAACAAGGTTCCTCCAGTGTAAAAGTTCCTGCGTGCTTGAAAGGAGTTCTGGAAAAGAGTTCTCGTGGTGGAAAAAGGTCTGAAGTGATGATCCATCAGATCTGTGGAGCCTCCAACAAACCTTAAGAGCTGGAAGCTAACAGATCTGTGCTGCATGAGAAGAATGAAGCTGCATTCAAGTCACGGAAGAAGTACAAATACAAACAGACAGAAAGTCTACAGCTCCTGGTCACGACAAGTCGGTTCAAATCCAGCATGTTGTTCATTCTGCATCACTCGAGGAACAACCGGAGGATTACTTTACTTTTAGTCCCACGTTTATCCAGACGAACTTTACATGTCTGCCTCCTGCACTGGAAAGGCTTATCAGGATGTCTGGAAGTTATAAATTCAGTTCATGTGTTCAACAAACTACAGAACACTAAAATATGAGTATGAACACGCTGATTTTTGTACAACTGAGTGTGAGTTGGCCACACTTGAAGGCGTCTAAAGACCTAATCAGTTGTTCACATGGAAAGTGAGACTGAAGTTACTTCACACATTTCTATCTATCTGTGGAAAAACCCAAATCAAACGAGGTCGAGGTCAAATCATCTGTTTGTTGTTTGTTCTGTTAATTTCATTGCAACCAATAGGAGGCGCTCTCAATGTCAACTTTATCAGTTTTTTTCTGTTCTCTGATCTGGAAAGTTAAATAAACTGAATTATTATTCTCATCGTCCACTCGTTGGCTCGTTGGATAAACTTTGTGTCTGCCGTGACGTGAATGCAGCTCGAGCTCAGCAGCTGATTTTGAATCTTTTCTTGGATCAAATTCAAAGTTTCTCTTCTTTTTTTAACAACAACAAAAACAGCTTTTTTTATTCAAATGAGAATTTAAAATAAAATGAGGTTAAACAAAGAAATATTAGCTACAGGTTTGTTCAGTAGTTTCTTTTTGAAATTTGGACCACAACACTTTGGACTCAGCGCATCGTTCCAGTTTCAGTTCTGCTGAAGAAGCTTTGAGTTTTAATTTGGCTGCAACATGTTTTTGATCTGCTTCGAGGTAGCCTCATCGTTCAGATGTTTGGTCGTATACCTGCAGGGACAGACGGACGGTTTAATAAGAACTCAAAAGTAAAGATTAGAATTCAAGTTACTGATGAAAGTCAAGTCAAAATGAAGAAAAATCACAATTCAGTTATGATTGATTTAAAAAGTCCCTCCAGGAAGTTGTGATCGCGATGGCAAATTCAGCCAATCCCTGTTCATTTTGTCCAACCGCCTCAACGCTGCCACAGTCAGTCGTAGTTTCCCGCCGTTCATAAAAAACTTTGAGCCTTTGTGAAGATTCATCAACAGGTAGATTTATCAAAGGTAAGTAACTTGCTGATGTTCAGCACGAAAGATGAAGATTTTATTTAACCCTCTAGACCCCAGAGCGCCACGGAGCACCCGCCATTTCAATTTTTTCCACA
>OX336892.1:27879633-27914633 GCA_946959425.1 Argyrosomus regius | reverse complement strand
CAACAAATACAAATTTTGGTCCACAGAGTCACGCTGCTAACATGGCTCAAAACTCAGACAGGAAAACGAGCCGTGGGCCTCGACTGACCGCCGGTTTGTGGTGCAGTTACTGTTAATGTTAGACAGAAGAAGAACAGAGGAAGATGGCAGCATTAAGTCTTCATCGTTTCATCTGTGATGATGCATTTTCACAGACGTTGCACCAAAAGACAAATTACAACAAGCCATCAGACAGTCTGACACCAGCCTGCACAGCGTCTCTCATTAATGATCTCAGCCTAAACATTTTAAAGCTGTTCACTCAGTTCAAACTTCGTCTGTTCGTCCAAAACTTTGTTCAAACCTGCTGAACTTTATTCTCAATTCTCGCAGAGATCCCAAAGTTTTCAACAACACCAAACATGTCGGCTGAATTTTAGGGAAATGTGCAGAAGAGGTGCATGTGAACGGTGCAGTCAGACGGTAAATAACATGCAGTCTGTGAGGGTTTGAACACCAACATGATGCACGACAAACTGAACATAACCTTAAAGCGACTTACTGTGAGCGTGAAGACAAACTGTCACTTCAAGTTTGAACTTCCTGTAAATAAACTGAATAAAAATAAAAGTCTGCTGATCTGCGGGCCGACGCTGCTTTGTTGAGTTTGTGAGCTGCAAACTGAAGTGGAAGCGAGCGGCGTCTTCTCGTTAAAAAACAGTGAAAAGAGGAAGTGATGAAGTCTCTGAAAGTTTGGCCTAAATTTAAAACAGAGGAAGTAAAGCAGACTGAGCTCAGATCAGGTAAGACTCTGTGAGACTGACAACGCCACGCTGCACACGACAGACACTCAAACTGATCACACAAACGTTCAGCTTTCAGATAATATTTCCACCCAGAAATCTGCAGTGAAACTGTGAAAACACTTTGTCACAAGCTTGTTTATTCTTCCATCTCTTCTGTTTCCTGTGCAGGCTGACGGTCTGAGTGCAGCTCTGTGCTGTCTGCATTCATTCCATAAACTGCCCTGCCTCACATGCATGGTGTCGTTCTCTACAGCAACAAGTCTGACTTCTCACGTTGTCATTTTAACAACATATAAACATAAGACAGCTGCATCATCTCTAGAGATTATCAGCTCAGCGAGCTTCTAAAAATATTGTGATTATTTCTACACAGAGAGAGAGATCGAGCAGAAAATGTCAGAAATGAAAGTATAACTTGACACATCAAAACACTGAAACAACACACAGACACACTGAAGCAGAAAAGTTGAAATATGATTGAAACAGTTCATGTGTTCGTCTGTCAGAAGGTGACTGACTGGATTGTTGCAGCTCTAGTTTGAATCTATAAAATGTGTTTTAATATTTTAGCTGCTGTGAAAACACAAACAGCTGATCAGCTAAAGATGCTTATTTCATATAAAACATAACTTCATACAGAGTACTTTTACTTTTGATACTTGTAGTACATTATACTATTACTACTAGTGTGTTATCCAGTATGTTTACGTGTGTGTGTCAGACTTCTTTAACATGAGTGTGAACATGTAAACGTCACCTGCTGTCAATCATTCATTCATTCTGCGTCACGTGCTGCTGTTTCTGCTCCTTCATCGTCATTAACTGCAGTTCTTTGTGTTTTTAAAGTATTTGTACTTTGTTTGGGTTCAATCTGTCAGAGTTTGCAGTACTGCTCTGTAGAATACTCAAATAAAATGTGTACTTCACATCTCAGGAGTAATATTGTACTTTTACTGCACAACGTTTGTGAGAAGACGAGATGAAGAGCTGCAGAGTTTCACACATCACACACACACACACACACACACACTATTCTGAAACTGGTTTCACTTTCAGTACTTTATTTTAGACTCAGCTGCTCGTACATACAAGTTTTTATTACACTAATATTTGAAGTGCTACTTCTAATAAATCCAGTATTTGTTGGTATAAGAAGTACTCAGATCCTTTACTGTGTATTATTTTGTGGTTTGTTTTGAAAATATGAACAAAACTTTAAAGACGCATACATGTACTCTGATCTGTTTGCAGTACTGCAAGAAGTACTCCAATCCTTCACATTCAAAAGTACTTACTTAGTATTACCAGCAAAATGTATTTAAAGTAAAGTAAAAGTACTTTTATCGCAAAGAAATTGTGTACTTTTGGATAGATCAGTAGTATTAGTACTGCATCATATTAACATGTTATACTGTAACTGTGAGTAACTAATACATGTAGTAAAGTAAAAGTACAATACTTTACCTAAGTTGCATCAAAGAAAGTACAAGTACCTTGACACTGTACAGTACTTCAGTACCTCTGTTTGTTGGTAGTATTTTGTGGTATTTATACTTTATACTCTCTGATGTTACTGGAGTAAAAGTACAGAAGTATTATCAGTATTATCAACACAGTGTACTTAGAATATGAAAGCTCTATTTGTTGGTATTATTACTTGTTCAAAATATAAACTCATGATACTCAAAGTACCATAGTAAAAGTATATTATCAGTACTGAATACATGTGCAAATATTTTGATGTTGTAGTACTGTAGGATCAGTAGTATTAGTACTTCATCACATCATGTTAACATGTGATATTGTAATTGTAAATAATTAATAAATGTAGTGAAGTAAAAGTACAATATTTACCTCTGAAGCAGAAGTATAAATATGCATCAAGTGAAGTACAAGTACCTCCACACTGTACTTCACTGCAGCAGTTTGTTGGTATTATTTTGTGTATTAATACTCATCACATCAAACTTTAAACTGCAGCTTGGACAGCATGAAGTACTCGCAGTAAAAGTACCTTCTCACAGCAGTGCTTGTAGTAAATGTGGGTTCGGGTTCATGCAGTGCAGTACAGTGTCGTCACAAACCTTCAGTACAGAGTGTCGTCACAAACCTTCAGTACACAGTGTCGTCACTAACCTTCAGTACACAGTGTCGTCACAAACCTTCAGTACACAGTGTCGTCACTAACCTTCAGTACACAGTGTCGTCACAAACCTTCAGTACACAGTGTCGTCACAAACCTTCAGTACACAGTGTCGTCACAAACCTTCAGTACACAGTGTCGTCACAAACCTTGCTCAGCCTGATGTTGCTGTTTGAAGAATCTGATCTGGGAGCTGCGCCGTGTCTCGAACCTGAAACGGGACAGTAGAAGTTTGCAGTCAGATTCTTGCAGCAGTCTGCAGGACCTGACATGTCTGATCTGAGACCAGGATCCACCCAGAGAGCTCTGAACCCCTCCACCCACCCCCACCGTCCTCCGGATCCACAGCACCATCCAGAACTCAGCCCCTCTCCCCGCTCCTCACCTTCACTGATAGCTGATCGATGTGTGCGGATCGATACGGTGTGTGTGTCCGGGCTCCGGTGTGTGTCCGCGGTCGGTGGTCCAGGTGTCTCCCGGCGGTCCGCCTCCTCTACATGCTGAGTGAGTGTGAACCCGGAAAAGAGCCGCTCGACGCTCCGTTAACTATAAAAGGAGTGATTTCCTCAGGAGGAACTAAACACTGAGCCAATCGAAGCAAAGTGCAACTGCAACCTCACGGTCGGCCGACGGAGGCAACCTGACAACAGAGACAGAGAGGGCAGAGTACGGAAGACCAGAAAGAGTTTATTATAGAGAGTTTATATGTAACACCTCCACGTGTATTAATGTATGTGTTAGAAATGCAGCATGTAGAGATGAAAAGTTATGAACCTGCACACTTCTATCTGCTCTGCAGTACGGAAGCCCAGAGGTCACATTTCATTTCCTCTGTTTTCTAGTAATAACACATTCATTTGATTTCTTTATGTCACTGTGTCAAAATAATAAATGTTCCTGAAATAACAGGATCATTTTATTTGTGTTTATTTGTGTTGAATGTAACCGATTACCCAGCTCGCTCACTCTCATTGACTGTCTATGTCTCTCCACCACAGACTGTCTAAAACCTGGACGTAGTCTCTGAGACGTCCCCGCAGACTGTCTAAAACCTGGACGTAGTCTCTGTGACGTCCCCGCAGACTGTCTAAAACCTGGACGTAGTCTCTGTGACTTAGCAGACTTAGATTAAACAGAACAGATTGTAAATCACATCTCAGCAGTTATTTTAATTATTATTTATTAATATATTATTATTATATTTATTAATTATATGATTTTACATTCATTTATTTCTTTAAAATTGTAATTTTAAAAAATGTCGATTGCCTCCTGATAATCCTGATATATTAAATTGTTAGATTTCTTCTGATTGGCTGAATCTTTGAATGATGTTATGAAGTGTTGACGATGAAATCCACAGATTCTTTGTCAGTTTACATGAATAATAGATAGATAGATGACTTTATTCATCCCCGAAGGGAAATTAGGTCAAAATTGTTCTTAAACTGTTGCTCTATTTTCCAGAGCAGTCTTTCACAGAGTGGTGAACCCCTCACAAACACTCAGCCTCTCTGGATGATCTGTCTCTGACCTGTTGACAGGTAATCTCAATCATTGTGGGATGTTCCACCTGCTTTTTTCAATCCCTTTTTGTTACCTTATCATGAGCCTTTTATTATTACAGGTGCCACTCGTCCATCCTCGTCCACAGAGTCGGCCATGTATGTATGAATATATACTGCGTGCCACATCAACGTGATGTCATGGGATGGCGTGTAAGTAGCACGCCAATTTACAGATCCAAAGTCTCAGCTTCCTTAGTTACGGTTGCTAGGTCAGGCAAAAAACAAAAAACAAACAAAGGAAAGGAAGAGGTAGGGACTATAAAGAGGAGATGGAGAAGGAAATGAAGATGCAAGTAAAAGGAAACGAAGAGGCAGGGGACAAAAATAGGGGGGAAGTTTTAGGGAACAAATAGATAGGGAAGGAGGGTAAGTGAAAGAGGATGAGGCACATGCAAGGAAAGGAGGAGTTAAGGGAAGGAAAATGACAGGTAGAAGAAAAGGAAGTAGTGGGTGACAAAGGACAGGTAAGGAAATAAGGAAGGAAGTATAAAGAGGAGGTAAGTAGAAGGCAATGGAGAGAGCGAGGTAGGAAAGGAGGAGTAGAAAGGAGGCAGGAAGGGAGGGAATGAGGAAATAAGGTAAGGAAACATCTGTCTGTCTTCGATCAAAACTACAAATAAATTCCTGATTTTTATAATGTTAACAGAAAGTAATGAACCGCAGTAATTAAACATAGCGACTGTATTTTCTTAAGGAAACTTAAAAAGGAAAAATTCCTGTACAGAAAGTTTCCTGACTGGAAACATTCCACATGTAAGGAGGGCTGTGATTAAACCGTCCAGAACATCACCGGTACCCATCATCACTTCATTATACTGTGTACTTTCAATGGTCCTACATTTCCCATGTTACCCCGCGCTCACGGAAGTGCGTCATGACGCGTGACCTTGCCACTCTTCTTCACTTGGTGTTGTAGCAGACGCAGAGAGGACGAGCATGGCGAGTAAAGAGCCCGGAGTAAGTCTGTCACTTCACTTTAAATCATGTTTTACATGAACGAACTCGGCGGCTCTCAGGTCGGTTCGGCCGAACCGGTCTGCGGTTTCCCGCTCTTCTTACGCCGGCTCGTGACATTAGCAGTTAACGTTAAACGCACGTGAGACAGGCTGCATCTGACGTAGCTGCTAAGCTAGCTCACAGTTAGCTTTGTTAGCTGTGTTCAGGAGACTTCAGGTCAGACATGGAGACAGAAGCTGAAGGTGGAGCTCATGAACATGATCTAAACATGATCTAAACATGATCTAAACATGATTTAAAGGTGTAAAGTTCTCTCGTGTTTAGAGAAGTAGCGATCAGATAATGCTTGAAGCTTCACAGAGGTTACATGTTGCACACTGAGCAGCTTAGCTTCGTGCTAAAAGCTCACTCATGCTCCTGAATGTTCACAAGTTAGTTTAAAAACAGAAACACTGCAAACCAGAGGAACCTTTCACAGATCAGAACATGTTCCGTCATGACTGTAACTGTTGATCTGACTGATGGACATTATAATGATGCATAATTGCACTCTCCCCATTTTAGAAGAAGCAAAGATACTTTTTATTAATCCTTTGTTCACTCAGTTATACATGCATTTTAAATACAACCATACATACATACAAAGGGACATGGGCACCTGGGTGCCTTGCTCAAGGGCGCCTTGGCAGTGCTCAGGAGGTGAACTAGCACCTTTGGTCCATGCTGGACTTGAACCAGGCCACTCTCCGGGTCCCAAGCCAAGTCTCAATGGACTGAGCTACTGCCACACTGCATCGTTTGTCACAATGTACATTTGCAACAAAACCATATTTTCTAAGTTTGGCCGGTTTGGCCTTTGCATCACGTGATGAGGTGGACAGACTTAAATGTGTCCATCATGCTAATTAGAGCAGCTGCGTCCCGAGCAAAGTAACAGACTTACGTGGTGCGTCACAATCATTTCAGGAGTTTTTAATGTCCTAAACCTGATGGAAGTGAGCCTCATGGGCTCAGCATGATTTTTTTATTGACGCTTCCCATTCATAGTTCTACTTTTTAAATGATACACCATAACTTTATAAATTTATTCTGAAACCTATGGCTCGCAGGACCCAGTTTGGGAATCATGGCTGTAAACAAACACATCTGTGTGTGTGTGTGTGTGTGTGTGTGTGTGTGTGTGTGTGTGTTTGGTCCTCATGTTCATGAAACCATCTTTGTTTGTGTGTTTCAGGGTTTTCTGCAGCAGCTGCGGCAGATCGCAGGCAGGATGTCGTCGGGACCTCGGGGTGCAGGACTCGGCCTTAAACTGCTGATCGGTGCCGGAGCGCTCGCTTACGGAGTGAAGGAGGCAACATACACAGGTAATCTGCTTTAACACGTCATGCTGTGCACACCTGTCACTCACCAGAACTCTACTGCGACGACTCTGGACTGTTGAATCTAGTTTCTGCTTCGGTCAGGCGGTTCTGTCACTTTTACTTCACAGTCAGGGCCACAACTGTACTGATACATGTCTGAAATCAAGAGCACATATTATATTTATATGATATTTACAGTCTGTGTTTCTGTAGACAGCATCGGAACAGAAGAACTCATCTTCAGTTACACAGAAGTCTTTTCAAACTGATTCTACAAGTTTATTTTGTCGTGTTGTGTCTCTGATGTGTTCATGCATCAGTGCAGAGGTAATAAAAGACGGGAGGAGGTGAGTGAAGGAAGGACAAAGGTGGTGAAGGGAGATGAAGACTTAGGGAAGTAAAGGAGGAGGTAAAGAAGGAATTAAGGAGGAGAAAGAAGGAAGGACTGACTGGCAAGAAAAGAAAGTAAGAAAACAAGGAGATTAGGCAGGATTTAAGGTCGGATCTCATTTTTGGATTTCATTTTTTCATGTTAATAAAAACGACAGATCCATTTCTGTGTTTTCATATAAACAGAATATCTTACAGCTGTGTGTCTGCTCTGTTTCTTAGGTTCTTTTGTTGAAGTCATCATGAATAAAAAAATCTGCTCAGCACAGCCAGATTTTAATTAAAACAATTAAACATCGGGGTGTCGGTTAGCTCAGTTGGCAGAGCATCCGCCCCGTGTACGAAGGCTCATCAGCGGCCCAGGGTTCGAATCTGACCTGAGGCCCTCTGCTGCATGTTAGCTCTGATCTGAAGTTTAATGAGTGTTTTAGTTTCAGTCCTGATGTGTGTGTTTGTGTTTGTGTGTCCTCGTGTGTGTGTGTATGTGTGTGTCCTCGTGTGTGTTTGTGTTTGTGTGTCCTCGTGTGTGTGTGTATGTGTGTGTCCTCGTGTGTGTTTGTGTTTGTGTGTCCTTGTGTGTGTGTGTATGTGTGTGTCCTCGTGTGTGTTTGTGTTTGTGTGTCCTTGTGTGTGTGTGTGTGTGTGTGTCCTCGTGTGTGTGTCCTCGTGTGTGTGTCCTCTAGTTGAAGGAGGTCAGAGAGCGATCATCTTCAACAGGATCGGAGGGATGCAGATGGACACGGTTCTGGCTGAGGGACTCCACTTCAGGTAGGAGGCTCTCACATGTGAATGTATGTACTCTGTGGCCAAAAGTCAGTGGACACCAGCACGTAGCCATGGAGACAGTCTGTGTCTGCATAGATCATTGTTTGTGAGGATTTGTGAGCAGATTTAGAGACACACGTTTATCAGTGTTAATAGAGGTGGTGTGACTCGGTACAGGGAACTACAGAAACAGGTTAAAAAAGGAAGTCAAGCTTTTGCACAAGGACAAAGCAAACACACTCAGTACATCCTGTATGTGTGAGGTCTGTGATGGGGATGCAGTCAAAGAAGTGGCCAATCTCTTGGCCAACTTTGTGGTGAGCTGAACTCAAAGAGCATCCACAGCATTGATACTGCAAAGGTCACAACGTGTGAAGGTCGGTGCAGTTTTCTCTGGATCGCCCCGCGGTGCGTCCTCTCGCCTCTGTTCTTTATTTTATACACCAACACGTGCCGAAGCCGATACGTGAACTTGAATCGGTCATTGTGTCCCTGACAATGATCCTGTGAGAGCAGAATTCATGAACTGCTGCTGTCGTCCTTCTTGGACATCAAAGTGTCCAAAACTAAAGAAACAAACAGACAGATATCTTTGAGCTGCACGTGGACGTACACGTCAGTGTGTATTGAAGCTTTAATGTTGATGAATCAGTCTTCACATCCTCTCTTGTTTGTTGTAATGGTAACATCAAAGTGTGCTGCAGGCACGACCTTCCACACCTGTACAAGGTGAGGTCTTTGGAGTAGGCTCAGTCTATCCTGACTGATCAGCACACCCCGCCTGAGAGTTCATGATTCCATGAATAGACATCAACACTTCCTGCTGCTCTTTAACCTGGTTATGTCGTATTACTGGAGATAATAAAGATATTTAAGATTCAATCATCAGTTCAACTGTCAGTACTTTTATTGTGAAGAGGAGCAACAGCAGCTCAGCCATGAAGTGGCGGACCGGGCCAACGAGTGCTGAAGCTCGTCCATCATCTCAGTACAGAGGTCCAGACTGACTCTGGAAGCTCCATCAGCACTTGAACTGTGCATCCGGAGCTTCATGAAACGAGCAGCTGCACACAAGCCTCACATCATGTGCGATGCCAAGCCTCGGCTGCAGTGGAAAAAAGCCTGCTGGACTGTGGAGCAGTGGAAGCGTGTTCTTTGGGTGATGGATCACGTTTCACCGTCTGGCAGGCTGATGGACGAGTCTGGGTTTGGCAGCCAGAGCACTGCCTACCAGAACGCTGTAAAGTCTGGAGGAGGGGTGGTGGTCTGAGGCGGTTTGTCAGGGTTTAGTTCAGTGAAGGGTCTCAATGCTGCAGGACATTCAGGTGTCAGGTGTCCCCTGACTTTTGGCTCACAATATTGTTTACAGAGAAAAAAGACATGAACAGTGTCCAGATGAAAAAAAGAGGGTATTTAGAGAAGACAAAGTAACAAATAATAATAACAATAAATTATGGCATCATCGGGAACAGCTGAGCAAAAAAACCCCTGGGCCAGCTAGTGACATGAACGGGACATGAACGTGTCCAGATGGAGGGAAGAGCTCAGTGCATCATGGGAAGTCCCCCAGCAGTCTGTAGGCCTTTAGCAGCGTAACTAAGGGATGGTTCAGGACTCACCTGAGCCAGTTCTAACTATAAACTCTATCAAAAAGTAACGGCTCTTAAATGTGGAGTGGGGGTCTGCGTCCAGAACCAGAACTGGGAGCTGGTTCCACAGGAGAGGAGCTTGATAGTTGAAGGCTCTGGATATTATTCTACTTTTGGGGACTATAGGAACCATGAGGAACCATGAGGAACCATGAGCAACCCTACATCATGAGCAAACCATTCATCATTCATGAAATCATTCATGATCACAGCATTGATGGACCACACGAACAAAGATGGTTCCAAAAGCTCATCATGTTCAATACAACCAAAAAGCGTCCAAATGAGCTGCAGACTGTCCTGAACATGTCCAAACTATTCAGTACAGACGCCTTTAAATGGCAAAAACACACGTGATCTTAACCCTAAGATAATTAGTGTGGCAGAAATATTAATTAATATTTGAAAAGAGACTTTTAACAACAAGAAAGAACTGCATCTGTCTGTGCTGACTGGATGATCTCTATCAACTGTATTATTAATTGCTGCCAACAGTCTGAGTCAGAAACAAACAAAAATCAAAACATGGATATACTCAAACTAACAGTTTGATTCATTTTGTTTCACGAGCAGAAGACGTCTTTTCTTTGACCTGTTTAAGATGTTTGTCCTGAGGCCTCACTGGATGAACTGTGTTCATGAATCTTCTCTCCGTCGTTGCCTTCAGGATACCCTGGATCCAGTATCCCATCATCTACGACATCAGAGCCAGACCCAGAAAGATCTCGTCGCTCACTGGAAGCAAAGGTCAGACACAGAAACTTAAAAAAGTTTAAGTTAAAAAGAAAGTTTAAATGTTTTTATTCATCTCAGACGCTGTGTTAAGGACTCACATCTTTGACTTCAGTAAATGTTTCCTCTACAGTAGATGCCTTCAAGCTCAACTACAGAAATATTTCATGAATTGTCCTTAAAGTGAATTTATTTGAACGTGTTTCTGTGTCATAACATAATCCTGATGGATAAATACACACCGTTAGTTCAAAGTGAATGTGTTGATTGAAGTTAAACATGATGCAGTCATCCTGTGAGGTTTAATAAAAAGTCCAAACTGTGAACAGCGATCAGTCGCTCTCTGATGGAGGCTTTCTGAGTCTTTTCAAAGTGCCAGAATCTTCTTCATTAATCGACCAAAGACGTGAAATCATTTGGATAAATCTTTGTCATCTTTTTTAGCCGTTTAACCATCATTAATCCTCACAAACTGTTCATGTTCAATATTTCAAACAGTATGGTCCAGGTCAATTTTGACCTAGTCCAAGAAAATCCTCATAAAAAGTGTGAACTCCGGCTCTATTTAGAATATATAATGAATAGCCTATTTAACATGAATAAATGAGAGTGTATTTTCTAGGTTCTTACAAACATATCACACTATATCATGTCATTAACTCGTCACTGTTTCGAGGTTCCCCCTGACCTCTGTGTGACCTTTGTTTACCATATATGGGCTATGCTGTTTAACTCTGTCACTGTTTCGAGGTTCCCCCTGACCCTTCAAAGAGCAGCAGGTGTCTGTACCTGCGGGAACCTGGCCACCTGTGGTGGGAACACAGACTGTGTCGAGGCTCCCCCTGAACTCTGTCACCACTGTCCCATACAAAATACACACAGACATAGAATATACAGTTTGACTGTTTCAAGGTTCCCCTTCATTTGACCCACACTGGTGGCTCTAAAGTCCATCTCAATAGATCCGGGTCAATAGATCCATCTCAATAGATCCGGGTCAATAGATCAATAGATCCGGGTCAATAGATCCAGGTCAATAGATCCATCTCAGTAGATCCAGGTCAATAGATCCATCTCAGTAGATCCATCTCAGTAGATCCAGGTCAATAGATCCATCTCAGTAGATCCAGGTCAATAGATCCATCTCAGTAGATCCATCTCAGTAGATCCAGGTCAATAGATCCATCTCAGTAGATCCAGGTCAATAGATCCATCTCAGTAGATCCATCTCAGTAGATCCAGGTCAATAGATCCATCTCAGTAGATCCAGGTCAACAGATCCATCTCAGTAGATCCAGGTCAATAGATCCTCTGACATTTTTTTAGAACCATCTCAGTAGATCCAGGTCAATGATCCATCTCAGTATTTCCATCTCAGTAATCCAGGTCACTTTAGTAAAAGTCATCAGATTTCAGATTAATGACATGTAGGGTGTTTATACTGCTGTCCAATGATCTGACCTGAACAGTATGTAAGGGTTAAAGCTGTTAATAATCTAATAATCTTAATAATCTATAAATATCATGAGATTATTAAACAGAAGCCTCGACTGGGAGATTCTGCATGTGTGATGTCATTCAGTTTGTCCACTAGAGAGCGCTCACAAGCTGATTTTTACTCATGTCTTGCTCACTGTTTTTTAAAAGCATGATGTGAGCGAACCTTTTTGTTGGTGTCATAACTCAGACTGAATCTTCAGGCGTGTGTTTCCACAGTCAGTCTGTTTCTGAACTTCCTCTCTCGTTGCTCTCAGACCTTCAGATGGTGAACATCGCCCTGCGAGTTCTGTCCCGGCCGCTGGCGTCCAACCTGCCCGTCCTCTACCAGCACCTGGGTCAAGACTACGACGAGCGCGTCCTGCCCTCCATCGTCAACGAGGTGCTGAAGAGCGTGGTGGCAAAGTTCAACGCTTCACAGCTCATCACGCAGAGAGCACAGGTACCAAACACACACACACACACACACACACACACACACACACACTCACACTCTGTATGTTTGTACACATTAACACTCAGTGGTCATTTCATGAGGTACACCTTTACAGTGTCTGCAATTCAGTACAACAGCTTTCTTAAGACGCTGTTGTTTGGTGCCAAATATCAGTGAGCCAATGAACATGCAGCATGCTGCTCCCAAGATCTAATAATGCTGGTGATTGGCTGTCTGACATTACCTCATCGAGGCATGAAGGAAAAACACTGCGAGCTGCTGATCTGCACAGATTAGGACCGTCAAAAAGTATCAATACTCTGGAGAGAGATGTCTGGTTATCTCGTGTCATGCTGAAGACACGAACACACAGCACAGACCAGATAGAGTGACAGCTGTTGCTGTGTTTGTTGGTTTGTTGGCCTCCTCCACACGTGGCTCACCTGCTGCTGTGAAAACACAATAAATGTTAATGTATTCAAATAAAATATAAACCCGCCACAGTTACTGTGTCAAACTCTGCAGCTGTCAGTGACTCTGTATCAGCAGTGTGTGCAGGCACAGCAGGGAAGTTCACTTGTTATCGTAGCTCGTGTTCGTGAAAGTCCTGCTGGTGTTAAAGAGTGGGACAGCTCCTGTCCTCAGTGACTTCATTCAGCCTCGTCTCTCTGATGCTACACTCTCCATCCTCCCTCTGTTAGCCTGGTTAGCGCCTCCGTCTTATTGTGCAGAGATCTTCCATTCCCGATGATAACAGACTGTACTCATGGTTCGTACCGTCTTAGATCAGCTCTGCATCCTCGTCTCCTTCTCCTCACTTCAGCAGAGATCTCTGCTCTTTACACAGAGTATGCTAACGCTGCTTAATGCTAACAGCTTTGTCGTCCTCCAGGTGTCCCTGCTGATCCGCAGAGAGCTGTTTGAGCGGGCCAAAGACTTCAACATCATCCTGGACGACGTGGCCATCACAGAGCTCAGCTTCAGTCGAGAGTACACCGCCGCTGTGGAGGCCAAACAAGTCGGTGAGTAGCTGGAGGAAGTTATCAGACCAGGCCAGTAGCTGATGGTTTTCTAAATGATGCTTCATGATTATTTTCTTAATCCTTTTGGACAGCTGAGCAGCGTCAAAGTACGGCCATTAAAAATGCTGTTAAAGTATTTGACCACACGACCCTGCAGAGGAATGAACTGTTCCTCTGACTGATCCGTGAAATCTCCTCTGTGGATCAAAAGAACATCATCGGCCTCCTGAGCTTCACAGCCTTTCATCAGCTGGTTCACCTCCTCTGCATGTTGGCCGCCTCTTTCTCAGCCTCCATCAGCTCTTGTAGGAGCTCTTGGTGCTGAAATATGTGCATACGTGAATAATCAGCTAAATAATCAGCCATGACATTGAACATATTTACGGAACACTAAGCTGAGCACTTGTTCCCTAAAACGTGGAAAATAAGGTCCAGGTTGAAAAATATGATTTCTAAATAAGATGAACTTCCTTACTGGCAGCCGTTGGACGTAGAATAAGATGATCCATCATTTAGAGGCTGCGTGTGAAGAGCTGCGAGCGTTTTGGACGAACTTCCTTTTTTTTTTTCAGCTGGTTGCTATGATACCGAACATGGACAGCTGACTGCTGCTGACCTGATAGACACACAGCAAACATCATTCTTCATGTTGTAGTAGTCTTCTGGTCCAGATGTGGACGCTCAGAGACCGGCAGCATTCATTTCTCCTCTCCTCATCATTCAGCACTCAGTTGGTCTTTGTGTCGTTTGTCCCGCCCCTCCTCCTCTGTGATTGGACAGCTGGGTAAAAAGTGACAGTGCGCAGCGTTTTACACTTTGCTGGTGTCTGTAGCATCGTGTGAACACGCAGCGCTCCCACTGCAAACAATTAAAACATGAATAACATGCTGAGGAGGACACGTTACATCATGGTGATGTGAGGAGGAGAACATGTGATGGAGGGAGAGTCATTATTGTTGTAAACGTGTATCAAAGTAACACTCGTGTAAAATATGTTTTATAGAAATCTAATGTGACTGTTGGTGTGTTTGTTCCTCTCCAGCCCAGCAGGAGGCGCAGCGAGCTCAGTTTTACGTAGAAAAGGCCAAACAGGACCAGAGACAGAAGATCATCCAGGCTGAAGGAGAAGCTGAGGCTGCCAAGATGGTGAGTATGAACGTCCCCACAGACTGTCTAAAACCTGGACGTAGTCTCCGTGATGTCCCCACAGACTGTCTAAAACCTGGACGTAGTCTCTGTGACGTCCCCGCAGACTGTCTAAAACCTGGACGTAGTCTCTGTGACGTCCCCGCAGACTGTCTAAAACCTGGACGTAGTCTCTGTGACGTCCCCGCAGACTGTCTAAAACCTGGACGTAGTCTCTGTGACGTCCCCGCAGACTGTCTAAAACCTGGACGTAGTCTCTGTGACATGACTTGAACAGATGAACCTGATGAGGACGGACTGATCAGATTAGGATCCAGACTTGAAGAGTTTGAGTTGAAATCCAAACGTCTGACTCGGGCGGTGTTTAAAGTGTGTGTTGAGAGCAGCTGTGTTTCCAGAAGCTGATGGCCTGCTTGTTGTTACTGTTGTCTTCTAAAACCTGTTGTCGTGTCCTCGGGCTGTTTGAACAGAAGCTTTAAATGTCTATGATTATGCGTCCTGCTGTGACTTCTCTGTCAGCAGTCTGTGAAACGTCTCTTTGACATTTAAGAGTTTGTGAAGAGTTTGGAGGATTGTTGGATGAGATTTAACGATGACTGCAGGTAGGCTGCTAACAACTGAAACGGTAACTCCACCTGCAGATACACAGATAATAACAGATCAACTGTTTAACACATTATCTGTAGAGACATCTCATGAACACACGTTACATAACAAGGAGTTTAATGTACCTGAACAAACCTGAACCACAGCACTGACGACGAATGTTCACCAACAACCTTTTTTTCTCGAAGGAGACGAGACAATTAGCTAAAAAAAGATTTGAGATAATGACATGTTTGTTTTGTTTCCAGTAAGTCAGAGGAAACAGAGGTATAGTGAGCGAGGGTCAAGAACCAGTTCACATTGCCCAACCTGCAAGACTATCCAAGACCCGACCTGTAAACCACCAACTCTAATCTCATTCAGTCAGATCTCATTCAGACAGGATCCGGCGCTGCGGTGAAAACGCGGCTTTTTCCATTCATTTAAGTGGACGGTTGTACAGCTGCAGGAGTGTCCACCAAAAAACACAGTGACCTGCAGCAGAGAAGTAGAGCCAGATCCAACTTTTGGAAAAACGCAGCCCAGCGTCACGCTGTGGCCTATCAGACGCTCAGACCGGTTAAACCTCCACAGTCAGCCTGAAATCTAAACTCTGACACTTGTCGTGTTCTGGCTGTTTATTTCATGAAGCAGCTTCTAAACCTGAGTCTGACTGCAACTCACGCTGCAAAGTTGATTTGGTTTAAGTCCAAAGATTTGAGAGAAGGTGAGAACAAGCAAGAGACATAGAGAGTGAGAGTGAGCGAGTGCCAACATCGATTAAGTCAACCAGAGAAATAAAAAGTTATTTCCTGATTGTTTCACAGCGGTTACATTCAACACACACACACACACACACACACAAACACACACACACACACACAGCAGCTCCTGATCCTGTTTGAATGCAGCCTTATGCCACATTTTGACTCAAACTGTGAAGGGTAACAAACATTTTCATCTAGAGACTAATTTATTATTAGATGAAATTCAACAAACTGATCATACAGTTTATGACTAAGTCTAATTACCAGTGAAATCCACCTTCAAACCACCTCCAGATAAATTCCTTGAACTCACTTGGCCTCGCCTCGTCATTGTGAAGAGAAACACTTAAACAAACACTCAATCCAAATATGCAGTAATTATTTTGCCTGCCAGTCAAACGTGCGTGAGAATATTAAAGCCGTGCAGCGACACGCCTGCGGGCGGCTCTGATCCTCGTGATGATCTGAGACCGGCTCAGCCTGCTGCTCGTCAGCCTCAGGTTGACCGCTCACTCTTATCTTTTGTTAGGTGTGTAACATTACTCCTGTAAATACACTAACAGTTTAAATATATGTGTGTGTCAGCTGGGCGAGGCCGTGACGAAGAACCCAGGATACCTGAAACTCAGGAAGATCCGGGCGGCGCAGAACATCGCCAAGACGGTAAGAAAGACTTCCCTGAAAGTTCCTCTCTGCACCACGTCTGTGCTGATGTAACATCTTTACACTGCATCTCATTCACACACATTCACACACTGATGGCACTGGTGATCCACGGCCTGATTAATGGACGACCCGTTCTACCTGAACCTGAAACCAGAAACAGTTTATTAAAGAAGACAACAGGAAAAGATGGCATAAATAATAGTAATAATAATGAAATGATTAAACTCTAAAATGCAGACTGAATTAATGCGTTTATATTTTTAAAAATCCACACAGTACAGAGTGTAGAAATGACCTGAAATGATCTTTTTGTGCTTGAATGCTAAACGAGGAAACACTTCAGACTGTAAACACTGTAACTGTGGAAGATCTCCAGCTGATGATAAACATAAACTGCAGATTGACTTCTGTAAATATGAAGAGGAAGTTATCAGAGCCAGAGAAACCTGTTTGTCTGAGCGCTCACTCATCTGCCTGTTTAGATTTGCTTCAGTTATGTTTTGGAGTTCAGCAGCTGAACAATCTTCAGTTTTTATTTACCTCTTTGAAAAGATCAAATTAGTTTTATTTTACAGTCTTTAGACTTTACAGAGTTTTTCAGTTTAATCCAGTTTGATGAGCACAGGTGCAGTTCACAGTGAGTCCACTAGGTGGCGCAGACTGAGCATGAATTTAACAAGTCCGAGGAAACAAAAACGAACACTCAGGCCTGAGCTTCTCATCTTCACTCATTCCTCAGACATTATTTAAAAAAAAGAAGAAGAGAAAATCACCTGAAATCACCTGAAGCCCCCAACAAGTTTATTTTCATATTACATCCTTACATCCTTACATCTTTACATCCTTACATCCTTACATCTTTACATCCTTACATCCTTACATCTTTACATCCTTACATCTTTACATCTTTACATCCTTACATCTTTACATCCTTACATCTTTACATCTTTACATCCTTACATCTTTACATCTTTACATCCTTACATCCTTACATCTTTACATCCTTACATCCTTACATCCTTACATCCTTACATCTTTACATCCTTACATCTTTACATCTTTACATCCTTACATCCTTACATCTTTACATCCTTACATCCTTACATCCTTACATCTTTACATCCTTACATCCTTACATCTTTACATCCTTACATCCTTACATCTTTACATCCTTACATCCTTACATCTTTACATCCTTACATCCTTACATCTTTACATCTTTACATCTTTACATCCTTACATCTTTACATCCTTACATCCTTACATCTTTACATCTTTACATCCTTACATCCTTACATCTTTACATCCTTACATCCTTACATCCTTACATCTTTACATCTTTACATCTTTACATCCTTACATCTTTACATCCTTACATCCTTACATCTTTACATCTTTACATCCTTACATCCTTACATCTTTACATCCTTACATCCTTACATCTTTACATCTTTACATCTTTACATCCTTACATCTTTACATCCTTACATCCTTACATCCTTACATCTTTACATCTTTACATCTTTACATCCTTACATCTTTACATCCTTACATCTTTACATCCTTACATCTTTACATCTTTACATCCTTACATCTTTACATCTTTACATCCTTACATCCTTACATCTTTACATCCTTACATCTTTACATCTTTACATCCTTACATCTTTACATCTTTACATCCTTACATCCTTACATCTTTACATCCTTACATCCTTACATCCTTACATCCTTACATCTTTACATCCTTACATCTTTACATCTTTACATCCTTACATCCTTACATCTTTACATCCTTACATCCTTACATCCTTACATCCTTACATCTTTACATCCTTACATCCTTACATCTTTACATCCTTACATCCTTACATCTTTACATCCTTACATCCTTACATCTTTACATCCTTACATCCTTACATCTTTACATCTTTACATCCTTACATCTTTACATTCTTCTTTACATTCTTCTTTACATCTTTACATTCTTTCTTACATCTTTACATCCTTACATTCTTCTTTACATTCTTCTTTACATCTTTACATTCTTTCTTACATCCTTACATCTTTACATTCTTTACATCTTTACATCCTTTACATCCCGGGTTAAAAACTGTCAAATGTTCATAAAAACAATACCAGTTGTGTTGTTGTTATCAAGCATTCATTAACGAGTTAGCGTGTCTTCATTAGAGCATCATTACAGCAAAAAAATCAACTTTATGGAGTTATGATTATTGTATTTTAAAGAATGTATATATAATATATTGATCATTAAAGCTACATAGTTCATTTTTCCATCCCTCGATAAAAACATAAATCTGAAATGTTCTTATACAGTGTACTGTTATTTCCACGGCTGCAGAGCTGCATTGTATCAGCGCTGGAAGACGTCACATGGATATCTGCAGTTTATGTAGCTCATATAAACGGCATCGTCTCAAACACAAGTTTGTCAGTTTGTAGTCTGAACAGTTTTATAAAGTTCTTATAAATGTTTTAAACTTTGTTTATGACGATTAATAACTAATAATCATTTCAAAGGTTTGTTAATGAAGTATTCATTTAAACAGTGCAGACGTATTGATGATTAAATTATTCATTAATGACTCCACCTCTCGGTGACCTCACAGCGGCGCAGTGAGTAGCGCTCTGTTGTGTGTAGGTTGCAGTCACGCCATGTCATGTGTGTTTCCTGCATGGCCGGTGAACGGGCCTCAGCAGCGCTCGCCGTGCCGTGAATCAGCTCAGTGTTGAAGCTCTGACAATGTTCCCATTGTGCCGAGCGGCGGCGGCTCGGTCAGGCCTGCACGCTCAGAGACCGTCCACCTGTGTTTCACTCACTGTGTGTGTGTGTGTGTGTGTGTGTGTGTGTGTGTGTGTGTGTGTGTGTGTGTGTGTGTGTGTGTGTGTGTGTGTGTGTGTGTCCTGCAGATGGCGCAGTCCCAAAACAAAGTGTACCTGACTGCGGACAGCCTGGTGCTCAACCTGCAGGACCGAGACAGCTTCAAGTGAGTCCACACACACTTCATCATTTAAAGAGAGCTGTGTGATGATACATGATAATATTTAGAGACCCAACAACTCACACCATGAGCAAGCACCTAGTGACGGTGGCGAGACTGTGTCTTGATTATCACAACAGTTGGCAATAATCCCTGTCTAAGTGATCATCTGATCAACAAGGCTAAATTCCACCGGGCACAGCTGTGATGCGTCGCGGCTCCCGGAGCTGAACGCGGCCGTTCTAGTCAATGTTTCAAACCACCAGAACCAGAAGTCAGTCTGCACAGAGCAGCTCCAGCTGACAGGAAGTCAGACACAGAAACGACATAAAGAATCCGGTCGATTTTCAAAATAAAACACCCCGTGCAGACTAACAAAATAAAAACAATTTAACTATGTCGCAAATTTACATGTTTAGAAACACATAAAGCAGAAAAATGACCAAATCTGAGCAAGTTAACAAAGTCTGGAGGGGAAAAACGTTCCTGAAACGTTCCTAAAACGCCTCTGAAACGTTCCTGAAAACGCCTCTGAAACGTTCCTGAAACGCTCCGGGAACGCTCCTGGCGGGTTTGATGTCGTGTGGAGAGCAGACACTGTTCCTGGTGTTGTTTTGGTGTAATATGAAGCAGCCGTACGAGAAGTTTGTCTGAAAAGAGTTTTTATATTCGGTGCTACAGATATGTTTTCTGATGGTTATATATATGTTGTTTTTATGTTTTGTATGAACGTGGTCAGATTTGTAGTTTCTAACGACGTGTTCTCATTTTGTTTGTTTTCTTTTTTTCCAGTATGATGCAGAAGTAAGACGACGTCTGTCCGTCTGTCCGTCATCATTCCTGCTGCAGAAAAAGTTCATCATGTTTCACTCACTGTCCTCTCAGCTGCTGTCGGCTCTGCGTCAGGTTTTCAGGCTCGTCCAGCTTCATCTTCAAACCTTAACACACGTTGCCACAAAAACACTGCTTTTATTTTGAAAGTCCTCATTCTTCTTCTTCTTCTCCTGTTCGTCTGTGAGGTCAACGGCCTCAGAAAAATGTTTTATTTAAATAAGAAGTTCAGACGAGTCGAGAAGTTTCATCCTGAGTCGGACTTCCTGTTTCTGGTGAAGTTTTTGTTTTTTTGAGTTTGTTCCATTAATAAGTCGTTAGCTCTGATACATAACACGTTATTTTGGTTTCTGCAGTTCATCACATGTGATGCTGGACTGAAGTTTCAAAATAAATCTCCAGTGTATGAATAAAATGTGAAAAATGAGACTTGACATCAGAAGAAAGTTTAACAACAAAGTTTGACATGATTTGTGACGTTTGGTCTAAATCTGACTCTGACGCTGACGCTCTGCCTTATCCTGTCCAAGTGAAGCTGTCTGTCCATTCATTAAGCAAACCTGTTAGCAGTTCAGAGGCCGTGCCGATGACTTTAATTATCTTTGTTTACTGTCACACGACAAATAATCACATTTTTAATCTAAATGACGTCGTTCAGCTCCAGGATTTAATTTAATTTAATTTAATTTGTTGAATTTAAACCACAAAAATTTAAACTTGTTTCAGTTTACATGAAATCCAAATCAAACCAGGAAACATGATTTGGGTGAACTGAACCTTCACAACACGAACGTCCCCAAAGTCAGCCTGGAGTCCTGGAGGGAGCCTGGAAACCTGTCGATCATAGATGTTATTGGTTTGAGGAGAAGCCAAGCGGCTGCTGACGGTCTCTGATGATCTCTGACGGTCTCTGACGGTCTCTGATGATCTCTGACGGTCTCTGACGGTCTCTGACGATCTCTGACGGTCTCTGATGATCTCTGACGGTCTCTGACGGTCTCTGATGATCTCTGATGATCTCTGACGGTCTCTGACGATCTCTGGCGGTCTCTGACGATCTCTGACGGTCTCTGACGATCTCTGACGGTCTCTGAAATCTCTGCTCATCCTGTAAACACATTTATTGAGCGAGCAGCAGCCGATCACTCTGTCTGCGTGTTTTGGGCCACGTGTTTAATAAATGTTCATAACTCACTCTCATGCAGCTGTAATCATTTCTGAATGTTCAGGATGGAGTCAAACATCTCCTCTGGTTCATCTTCACACCTCACATGTTATACTGACGAGCGTTCAGAGATCAGCGAGGGTTCATGAACGTCGTCGGCTGCTCGCAGCAGCTTTTGTGTTTCGTAACACTCGATCAGTGTTTGACTGAGTGAACGGCTCGGCTCGGCTCGGCTCGGCTCGGCCTCAAACTAAATCTGAACATTGTTGAGTCGCGATCATTAAGAGCAGCGAGTATTTATGTCAAGAGACGCTTCGTACAACGCGCCGCAGTGAACACACACAGTCATCTTTGTGTCTGTCACAGCTGAGTGTAAATGAAACGAGTGTGTGTTCTGTATGTTTGTCTGCTCCTCCAGGTTTAAGCACTAATTAAATTTACATTCATTAAATATCTGAAGTTTTTTTTTTTACTTTATTTCTTCAGTGTTTCCTCTCGAGCTCGTCAAATTAAAGTTTGTTTGTCTTAAAGATCCAAAGATGATCAGACGGATCCTGAGAAATGTTCCAACAATGAAAAGAATCAGATTTATTTGATGAACTCTTTAGTTACTGCCTCAAAGGGAAGTTAATTAATCCTCAGACATTAATGAACTTTTGCATCAGTTCATGTTCAGTTGTCTTCTAACTGAACATGAGGTCACCTTCACTCTGATCTGTATGTAAGACACATTAATATTCATGACCTCAGACTTATTTATCCTTTTAAATACATTATTATCCACAATCACTAAATATAAACATTTATATACAATAAATGAATGAACCTCTTCTCATCCACTGATGACGTACGTTAAAATATTCAAATGAAGGTTGTTTGCTCGAGGAACAAAAGAATAAAGATCTTTGTGATGTAATTATTTTAATTTGAATGTTCCTCATCAGATGTGATCGTCTGAGCGCGCTCAGCACGTCCACTTCCTGTTTGACTTCAGGTTTTTGTCCGTCGTGATGTAATAAAACAAACTGCAGCCTCGGCTCGCAGCTTCAGTTTGTCACAGTGAAGTTACTGAAAGGTGTCTTTAAAGGAACATCATGTGACATCACCATCGACCAATCAGCTCGTTGGAGGGAAACGAGCGTTCGCCTCGTCAACATGAAAATATTGACGATGGCAGCTTTAATGATCGCTCCGTGTCCGTCACGCAGAGAGGCAGCTTCAGACCTCGACCCCGGGCAGGGCGGCCATTTTAGAACAACACACACACACACACACACACACCAGCTGCTGGTGAATCAACATTTATTTACTCTGTAAGTTCAACGTTTGAGGCCTTCGGCTGATTTCAGCGGTCACATGACCCTCATCATTTTTGTCCCCAGAGTGCCTCCTCCTCCTCCTCCTCCTCCTCCCCCCTCCTCCTCCTCCTCCTCCTCCTCCTCCTTCCTCTCCTCTACAGGGTTACAACAACAACAAAAGATAAGATGGCTGCCGAGTTATTTATAGCCCGAGCAGAGAGGCTGCAGTTCACACTGAGCTGCTGCACTGCAACCTGAAATCTGCAGAGGACGGGGGAGGGAGGAGAGGACGGGGGATGGAGGAGGGAGGGTGGAGGGGTGTTGGAGTCCATTGTGTTGGCGACACAAAGCGAGCTGCCGTCCCCTCCATGTTGAGAGAGGCTGCTGTTCTTCTACATAAGAAAGAGGAAGGAGGAAGGAGGAGGCGGGGGGAGGGAGGGAGGGAGGGAGGGAGGCGCAGATTTAAATCTCTGAGGGGAGGATTTTTTTTTTTTATATGCAGGGAGGGAGGAGGAGGGGAGGAGGAGGAGGAGGTGAATATTCATGGCGGGTTTAAAAAAAAGAGAAGAAGAAGAGGGGGGCTGGGAGACGGAGCCAGCATGTGATTGGCTGCAGCTCCACGCCCCCTCACACCGAGCCTGCGAGCCAGCCAATCAGGAGCCTCTGCACCATTTGAAAGATGCCAGAGAGGAAAAAAAAAAAAAGGGAGGAGGAGGAGAACACGGAGTCAGAGATGATGAATGTGCTGCCGGTGTCGATCTGCACCGGCTGCACTTTGTAAGAACACAAACACGTTTTTCTAAATTCAGATCTGTTCACGCAGGAAAAGCTGCAGCGCTGCTGCTTTACGGCGCCGTGGGGTTTTGGCGCTTCACTCCGCCATATGGTCGACTGTTTCCACGCGTGACATCGATGTTCCAGATTAATCTGTGTGTCGCAACGAGCTGCACAAACAGACGTGTTGGTGTTGCTTTAAAATCTTTCGGCTCGTTCGCTGGTCAGGTGGAGCCGTGATTTATTCACACCGAGCATCATCCGCCCTCGAGGCATTCTCATCAATCTCATCATCAATTAAAGATGATCAGTAAAATGTGACTCTTCGTCTAGTGGCAGCTGGAGGGAACTACAAGACCAACACACCCCTCCTGTTTTAATAAACTTTATTTAAAAACACGCAGCAGCAGAACAGGAGGTGTGATCTGTGTACAGAGACCTGAGGCTGAGCTCGACATGTACATCTATCAGCTCTGTCCTTCCCTGTCCTTCCTGTCGTGTCCTGCTGCAGCTCTCCTTCAGCTTCCTGCAGCAGCAGCAGCGGTGGAGGAGGAGGTGGAGGTGGAGGTGGTGGCGGTGAAATGCCGCCTGTTTGTGGTGACCTCGTTTTTTGCTCCAGATCATCATCAGCGCCTTTTTAATCTTCCGCTGGTTCCTGCTTGATCTGCAGTGCATGATTGCAAATTCGCTATTAAGAGCGAGGAGAGGAAGGAGGAAAGGGTGGAGGTGGGGGTGGGGGTTGGGTTGGAGGAGGAGGAGGAGGGGGGAGGATAGGTGGGAGGGGTGAGGTTGCAGCTTTAGTGAGAGGGAGATCACACACACATGCTAACACATGCTCACGACTCCACCTTCCCTCCTCCACCCGCCCCGTCCTGTTTCCACGGTGCAAAAACAAGGACGGATTACCGTTCATCTGCTCCATCGCCATGGAAACACTGACCTCACACTGTGGTGACCGGCAGTCTGGGCCGGTCGCCATGGCGATCTGCTGCCGGTACTGTGCCGTGCCGTGCCAGGCGGGTGGAGGGAGGGGAGCAGGGTGAGCTGGCTGGGCTGTGACGGAGAAGCCCTGCAGCTCTCCGCAGTGTTAGACAACACAACAGGCGTCACTGCAGAGTGAGCAGCAGAGGGCGCTCACCCTGAAAGAAGTGTTTACAAGTGATGATTGGAGGCGAGGCCGGCGCCGCCTTCACGCCGTACTGACCATAACAGACTGTTGTTAAACGCTCCACCCAAACAGTCAGGGTTCAGTCAGAGGCACAACAAGTCTGACAGGAGCTGAGTCTTTTAGCCTTTTTTAGTGCTAATGTGTGCTAATGTTAGCATGTCCAGCTAACATCAACAAGGTCACCAACAGCAGACATAGCAGCCAGCTAATATTACTGACTAGTCCAACAGCAGTCAGCCCAGCTCGGCGTCTGTCTTTCAGCCTTTTATTTCACCAAGCTCTCACCAACCACTAAAAGTCAGTCCCAGATTTACTCTTGTCCGGCGGCTTCTTGCTCGCTCACTCTCTCCTTTTCTCTTCTTAGCTTCCTCCGTCAACGTCCTCTTCACTCTCTTCTCCTCTGCCATTATGTCCATAGAAGCTGCTGAGCCCGGTTACATCGCCGGCTCGCCCAGTTCCTGTTCTGGCACGACATTGGCTCTGCTCCCTGTCAGCATTCTGTAAGGTCACCTGTGGGTCGTTAAGGTCACCTGTTGCGGATGGTTGTTGAGGCGGAGCAGCCGGAGGACATCAGAGGGAAAACCAGAAAACATTTTCTCCATAAAATATGATCCAGTTTCACCAAAATCAGTGAAATAGTTGGTGGTGTGTGACTTAGTGCCGTAAAGCGTTACGTACTTCTCCCGACCCGGAGCCCAAAGTTACATAGTGTGAGAACAGACGTACGGATGACAGAGACACCATTCACCTGATCACAGGTCAGTGCAGATCAACAGGAGGTAAACTCTGACAGTTTATTAAAGTTACATCATGTTGGTTTAAGACCTACGGCCTCTAAGACGAAGAAGAATTTGAACAGCTAGCTGCATTTTGTGGTGTTACAGATTACGTTAAAGAAAAGCTGATAATCTGTCCTGACCTTTACATTCCAGCAGCTCCACACAACTTAACCCCCGTTAGTCAAACCCTTTAGTTTACCTTTAAATGATCCACAGCTGATAAAAAGCTGCTTTAACCTTTTGTTATTTAGTTATTTAAAAGTTTGATGGAACGTCTGACACCGTTTATAACTGTAAACTGATAATGTGTCGTGAGAAATGAAAGTTTGATAGTTTGCAAACAGAAAATTAATTCACAAATGTCAGCGTGCAGAATGACACAATACAACTTTATTAGTTTGGTAACACGTCGTCTTTCAGACTCTTTAAAATAAAATAAAAAATCCACATTTCTGTTTATTTGACTTCACTTTGTCTGTTTACATATTTAAACATCAACTTAAAATAATTGTCTGAATGTGAGAAATGAACAGGTGAAGTTTCATGGTGACTGTTCCTGTCTGTAGTCTGAAGGTTTGTACAGAGCGCTGTCTGATTTATGCAACATTTGAGTCATAAAAACATGAAGAACGTTTTTTTCATTTATGGAGCCATGAAAAGAGAGATCCAAAATTTGAACCTGTATTTATCCAAGTTTACATTTCTGCTCCGGTAATATATGCTAATTAGTGCATTTTTAATTAAAGTTTAAACTTGTGATAGGGTGATATCTGTTAGTTAGCCACTTTAGCCATGTAGCATCAGTTTACTGTTACTTCTGCTACAGAATGCTAGACAGCTAAAGGCTAATTTAGCTTACTTAGCACTCTGACTCTCAATATTTCAGGTAGCCTCAACACCGTGATGTATTCTGAGTTTTTTTTTTTTTTACTTTCTGTCCATATTTGAAGCTAATCCTGTTGTAGGTTGTCGAGTGTCAGCACCTTGTGATTTAGCATTTGTTAGCATTCAGAAACAAACCGTGTGTCAGTGAAGCTAACGAAACACGAGACGTTTCCTGACCGTCGTGTCCTTCGTGCTTCGAGTTTTTAACGACAGGACGACGACACGAGAAACGTCCCGCTGAGCTGCAGGGATGTGTTGCGTGTTCACGATGACGCTGTTTGCTGAGCGTGAAGGAGAGTCAGTTTCCCAGAGGCCTTGGCTGTCTCTACCAGAAGCCCTCGGTCAACCTCGCTCTCCTCAAACACGGGAAACGATGAAAAGATGACGTACGCGGATGGAAAGCATCAAAGTGAGAGTCTGTGAAGTCTGTTGAGCTCATTGTGATGTTTGTGCATGAAGTCTGAATCAGCACAGTCACCAGTAACTCCGGTTATCAGATAAACATCGTGGATTAAAAAGTTTCCTCTCAAAACTTTGAAACATTTTAGCTTTTATGAGCCCTAACAGCTGTTTCCAGACTGTTTCCAGGTCGCTGCCATCCTGATAATGAAAGGCTGTGGAGGTCAAAGGTCACAGCAGCCCCGCTGAGCCTCCTGCTGAGACCTCGGCTTCATCAGGATCAGGATCTGTCCGTCTGCCTCCTCTCTGGCTTCACCGTGAATCAGAGCTCTGCCGTTAATTTGCTGATCTGATCGAGCTAATTAACCTGCTTCTCTCTCCTGACGCTGTGCAGGTCCGCCGGGACGATCAGGAAGCCGCTGTCCCAGTTCAGAGACACCAGCCTCCGTCACGCCTGCCCGCCCGCCTGCTCCGTCGTCTTTGTGCAGCAGCTCCTGAATTATGTGCGTTTGACACATAAACGAGCCTCGTGATTGCTTTTCCTCTCGCGGCATCTTTCCCGTCACGTCTCTGCGTGTAAATCAAACTCTAGTTCTGTCTGTCAGGCTGCAGACTTCAACCGCTGCTTTCATGGCTTTCTTTTGTGCTCCAGGACTTTGAACCGGTGCATGTTTTAAAGTCTGTGTCTAATAGTCTAATCACCGTTTAATGGAAAGTAGCCTCCTCTGTGTCACCGGCCGGGTGCTGGTGATTGATGGGACTCTTTTCCGACACGTGCTGGCTTGATGTGACTCGGTTTGACTCGCGGCGTCGGCCCAGCATGGCAGAGATCTGCATCATTACAACATGGCGAACCGCCTGAAGGTGTCTTTAAAGTCTCCTGCACTTGGGGGGGCGTGTACTAACTTTACATCCAATGAAACGCTTTCTGTCTTCTGACGCCGCCGGAGCGGAGTGCTTCCTGTTTGATCCAGTCTGTGAGTGACTGTGAGGGCTCATAGTCCTTCAACTGTCTGTGATTTACAGACTTTATGATGGAAACATTGATAAGTAGTGAAGCGCTAACTGTGGTTAGCTCGGTCAGCCGTGTAGCTAACTGAACTGACTCAGCCCGGGATGAGAATACTTTTATAAAGGTTTGACTTGTAGCTGAGTATTTCTTCATTGTGGTACTTTTACTTGTTTACTTGTACAGTTTTTACAGTCTGTGCTGTAACTTTCCTGTCTGTGTTTGAAGCTTCACGTGACCTTTGCACATCTGAGGCTGCAGGCTGTTAGCAGTGACAGTAACACAGAGGAGGGTTTGATGTGATCGCTGAGCGTGACAGACGTTTGTATTTCAGGTGTCAGGAAGCTGAACTTCTTTAAACTGAAGGTTGGGGAGGACAGAGCGTCTTCGAGCGCCTTGAACCGGCGGCGTCTCGTTCCGCTCGTGAAAGTTAATCATGTCAAACAGGAAACGAGGAAATCTGACCTCCGATCAGCAGCAGAGAGCGTCTGAGCGCGCTCAGCACATTCACTTTTCATGTTGAGCTGACACGGCAGCGTGGACGCAGAGGAAGCAGGAATCGAACCTGTGACAGTTTAAAGGAGCAGTCCACATTTATACACTAGATTTTACATCGTGTCCTCGACAGACTGTGACAGAGAGGCTTTTAATGAAAGGTCCTGTTGCATTATGGGAAATGTAGGATGCAGAACATCTGCTGCTCGAACTCTCTTTAAATCTCGTTTTGTTTCCAATGATCGGTTAGTTTGATTTATTCGTCTAAACGTTTGACTGCAGGACGCCGAGTATAAAACATCAACTTGCGTTTTATTAATTCATACTAATGGTCGCAGTGGTTTGCATCGCGCCCACAGATGAACATGTGATCCTCCTGCTGCACCGAAAACACAAAGACGGTCCAGTTATCAGGTTTCGTGCTGTGTTCACTGACGTGCTGTAGCTGTGGGAATCGTCGCCTCCAGGTTCACTCTCACCAGAGAAACCTGAAGCTCCTTTTTTTTCTTCTTTGTTGGTTTGAGGAGTTGTGGACTTTTGTTTTCTCCTGACGCTCTTTGTCATTTACCCCAACACACGGAGACAGTTGACGGAGGAGGAGGTGGGGGCGAGCTCATGGTTTCAGGTGCATCACAAACCAGCAGGAACCTGTTTGTGGCTGACGGGGGGTTTCCGGCTGAAGAGACTCAAAGTTTCCCCTCGTCTCATCTCAAACCACCGACAAACCAGTTCAGCTTTTGTTTTTCTGTCAGTCACCAAACTTTTACCAAATATTGTTGCTTAAATGCAACTCTGCTGCCCACACGGTCAACGTGTTGCTTTAAAGCAGCAGTGCAACATTTAGACAGTTTTGTTTGAGCTAGGCTAACAGTTTCCCCCTGTTTCCAGTCTTTGTGCTAAGCTACACTGCTAAAAATAGAGGTTCAAGTTGTTTATGGTGATGCTATAGGGGAACTTTTTATGGTTGTGCAAGGAACAAAGATTATTAAACATAAAAAGGTTCTTCAAAGAACCAAAAGTGACTTAAAGAACTCTTTTTTTGCATTCAGTTGCCCAAAGAACCTTAAAGAGCACCAAAAAGGTTCTGGAGAACTTACAGAGGTTTCTAGAGACCGAGGACTCGAGCTGGACCACGTTCAAACTCTGAAGTTACTCGGCTCGTGCGGTCCATCGTCATCACAGGATGAAATGTAGTTTGACCTGTGACATGCAGGAAACAGACGTTAAAGGTGACGTACTGCGTATCCATCGGGCCTGTTCGTAAATCACTTCTTTACTTCCTGTGTCGGCACCGTGCCTGTCCAGCTGATAAATTTACTCAAATTGAATAAATTTGAACTTCTGAAGAAGGATTTGTGACTTGTATCATCGGACAACAAAAGACTTCACAATATCATTCATGTATAAAACAATGTTTTGGGCCCAACACTGACTCCTGTGGGACTCCACATTTAACTCTCTGATTTATGGAGCTTTGTTATATTACATGTTTCCATCAGTGTTCAATCAGCTGAGAATAAGACTCATGTTTCGACAGGAGCCCAGAACAGACAAACTAAACACTGAATCTAGACTTTACATAGTATCTCCTTCACACTGGGAGGGACAGGGCGAGGTGAAGCGGCTGCATTCAGCAACTTCAGGTCTAGCTATTAAATCTGACACACTGGACCTTTAACTTCCAGCTCTTCGTGGTAAAGTAACTCACAGCGGGGGGTTGTGATCAGGGAAAGGCGGTAGTCTTACCCAAAACCCAGATCTTTCACCAACCGTGACCGAACAGTTTCAGAGGTCTAAACTGAACCACACGTTGGACTCCACCCCGACCACACCCACACGACTTCCAGGCCTCTGAGCTCATTTCATACTGCAGAATCTTTGGTCTTCAATCTGAGGTCACGGACAGGATAGGAGGACACCAGAGGTCAAAGGTCACACGTGTTCCTGTGAGCTGAAGAAAGAAATAAAGGTGACACCTGAAGGTTGAAGGGTTTCTCTGTGAAGGACGTTAGGACCCAGAAGAGACGCTCAGTGGTCTTCAGTCTGCAGCTTCATCAGACTTTAAATGCATCTCAAATTACCCCCCACCCTGTGTGTGTGTGTGTGTGTGCGTGTGTGTGCATGTGTGTGTGTGCATGTGTGTGTGTGTGTGCAGGTGCTCGTATCGATCGATGAGCTCGGGGAGGTTGAGCTGCAGCAGCAGTTTGTGTCTCATGGTCTCAGAAACGGGAGGCGTTTTGAACTAAATGAGATTATTTCCACGATGTTCAGTGACCTGCTGACCTCCAGACAAACAAAGAAACCTGCCGAGAAGTTTGACAACCTCTGCACCAAATAACTCATCTGTACATGTCCAGGTTTTAGACAGTCTGCGGGGACGTCACGGAGACTACGTCCAGGTTTTCGACAGTCTGCGGGGACGTCACGGAGACTACGTCCAGGTTTTAGACAGTCTGCGGGGACGTCACGGAGACACGTCCAGGTTTTAGACAGTCGCGGGGACGCCACGGAGACTACGCCAGGTTTTAGACAGTCGCGGGGACGTCACGGAGACACGTCCAGGTTTAGACAGTCGCGGGGACGCACGGAGACTACGTCCAGGTTTTAGACAGTCGCGGGGACGCCCGGAGACACGTCCAGGTTTTAGACAGTCTGCGGGGACGTCACGGAGACTACGCCAGGTTTCAGACAGTCGCGGGGACGCCACGGAGACTACGTCCAGGTTTCGACAGTCGCGGACGCACGGAGACTACGCCAGGTTTTAGACAGTCTGCGGGACGCCACGGAGACTACGTCCAGGTTTTAGACAGTCTGCGGGGACGTCACAGAGACTACGTCCAGGTTTTAGACAGTCTGCGGGGACGCACGGAGACTACGTCCAGGTTTTAGACAGTCTGCGGGGACGTCACGGTTTTAGACAGTCGCGGGGACGTCACGGAGACTACGTCCAGGTTTTAGACAGTCGCGGGGACGCCACGGAGACTACGTCCAGGTTTTAGACAGTCGCGGGGACGCCACCGAGACTACGTCCAGGTTTAGACAGTCGCGGGGACGCCGGAACTACGTCCAGGTTTCAGACAGTCTGCGGGGACGCACGGAGACTACGCCAGGTTTCGACAGTCTGCGGGGACGCCACGGAGACTACGCCAGGTTTCAGACAGTCTGCGGGGTCGTCACAGAGACTACGTCCAGGTTTTAGACAGTCTGTGGGGACGTCACGGAGACTACGTCCAGGTTTTAGACAGTCTGTGGGGACGTCACAGAGACTACGTCCAGGTTTTAGACAGTCTTTGGGGATTGTGGCATTATTTCAGCTGCTAGCACGCCTGCAGACTCTCGTTAGACTCCATAAATAGATGAATGATCCGAGTGTTTGATGAACTCTGCAGCCTCTAGGGGGCGCTAGCAGGACTCCAGACTTTTTATTTGTGATGAATATTGTTTAAATTAAACTTTAACGTGTGAAGGACTGTCCTAAAAATATAACAGTCAGTGAAGGCATCATGAACTGGTCTTGTTGTACAGCAGATGAATGTGTAATAACGCGGTGCTGCTGTATTTTTAGATCTCGTCTGTTCGTGTCGTCGTCACTCTCACTGCTCTGATTCACCGTCAGGCTTCAACAGTCTCAGAGGGGAATTTTGAATGTTTCAGATCGAATGTGAAGCTGCAGAGAAAAACAGGAAGTGTGCAGAGTGACATGTTGTAGAGTCTCCTGCAGCTCGCCTCGCTCCACAAACACAGCAGCACTTCCTCATTCTTCACATTTCCGCTCCCCGAAGCCGACCAACGGCAAATATTTGTTTTTATCCTGAACAGGAAGACGCTGAACGCAGCCCGGCTGCTGCTGGATGATGTGTTCAAGTGTTTACCTCACAGTCTGACACAAGAAGCATCTTTTATTTTTATTTCTTTGATATGAGCAGTGACCTGTGGCGAGGCGTTTAAGGCCGACCACGTCTGTGTGTAACTGAGCATGTTCAGAGTCTCCTGAAGACGCTCACCTCCACACAGCTGACCAATCACAGCGCTTAGAGAGTTACACCTACATCAAGCAAACAGGTCGTTACACCGTCCAATCAGAGCAGAGCAGCAGGCAGAGTGCAAACACAGACTGTCTAAAACCTGGACGTAGTCTCTGTGACGTCCCCGCAGACTGTCTAAAACCTGGACGTAGTCTCTGTGACGTCCCCGCAGACTGTCTAAAACCTGGACTGTCCCCGCAGACTGTCTGAAACGGAGAGTCCCGACGTCCCAGACTGTCTGAAACCTGGAGTAGCCCCCTGGGGCCCCCGCAGACTGTCTGAAACCTGGACGTAGTCTCCGTGACGTCCCCGCAGACTGTCTAAAACCTGGACGTAGTCTCCGTGACGTCCCCGCAGACTGTCTAAAACCTGGACGTAGTCTCCGTGACGTCCCCGCAGACTGTCTGAAACCTGGACGTAGTCTCCGTGACGTCCCCGCAGACTGTCTAAAACCTGGACGTAGTTGCTGTGACGTCACTGTCAGAGACTGTGTTCAGTCCTGGTCTGGCAGTGTTCGCTGAGCTGAGCCAGGTTCTGGTTCTGGTTCTGGTTCTGGTTCACCTTTTAAGGGTCAGTCTGCGTTCATCCACAGTTTTCTTATCTTTAAATCTCAACACGTTGGCCCGCCTCTCAGTACTTTGACTTCCTGTCTGCGGCTCTCAGCTCTCATTGGTTCATTTAAAAACACAAATATTTAGTTTTGTGTTTAAAAAGTTGCTCGGTGTCGATTTTATCAAACAAACAGGAGGAAACATGTTGGGGACTATTTCCAGCGGCGGATGAATCCACGTTTGGTGCTGTTGTATTTGTGGCAGCAGACGGTGTATAAATAAACAACAATGAGTGTGTGTGTGTGCGTGTGTGTGTGTATGTGTGTGTGTGCGTGTGTCTGTGTGTGTGTGAACATGGTTTGTTTGATCACCAGCCGGACTCGAACCTGTGATGCTGTGATCACATGATCAGCATCTTCTAAGATTGAGTAATTCATTTTAAAACGTGATGTTTGTACAGACGGACAGAAGCTGCTGTGTTCATGTTGTGTTAATGTTTCTCAGGACTCCTCACCCTTCATCACCTCCTCCTCCTCCTCCTCCTCCTCCTCCTCCTCCTCCTGCAGTCAGGGCTCCATGTATGGTCCGAGGGGAAACGTTTCAAACCTCCAGCCACCAAAAAGCCTCCAGCAGGGAGTGACTGTGCTTCCCCGAGTCTCAGAGGGCGAGTCCTGTATTTTTAGAAACAGACTTACTGGCTATTATAAAGGAGGGCGTGTGTGTGTGTGTGTGTGTGTGTGTGTGTGTGTGTGTGTGTGTGTGTGTGTGTGACAGTGATAGATGGATCATCATGTCTCTTCATGTTTGTCGGCTGAATCAGCTGCTGAAAACTCAAAAAGAAGAAGAAGTTTATCTTCCCTCCACTCCAACATGTTTCTGTCTGCCCTGCTTTTACGGCTCATTTGCATATTTATATTTTATTAAATATAAATCTTTGTTATCTTTGTTGACTTCCTGTGCTTCCTCTGTCCTCCTCTCTTCCCGTCTGTCGACTCTTTTCTTCTTTTCTTTCTCAGTTGCAGGGAAATTCCCAAAATTGGAGATTTTTTTTTTTTTTTCCACGAGAGCAACAAAGTTACGATGAGAGTTTTCTGCTGACGGTGACAAACCGTCACACGTTAAATGAATACATCAGGATCACTGAAGTTTAAATCTTTCAATAAAACTGAAGACGTGTTTTTGTTTTCACGAGTTAAATCTGACCTCAGGTCTGTTTTCCTGATTTCACTTCCTCAGACTGAAGCTTCTTCTTCTCTTTGTGTTTTCAAGGCTTCACACGAAGCTTCCGTCGGTCGTCACGGAGCTCTTCTTCACCGCGACTGTTTTCACACCTGCACACAGCCGACCAATCGCTGCTGAAGGGGGCGTGGTCGTACGAAACTTGACCTGAAGTTTTCAGACTCATTAAAAGCGTCCTGAGACGTTAAAGAACATTTGTTACCTTCACGTGAAAGTTCAATTAAAACTAAAGGACAGAAAACATGTTCTTCTCCATGTCTCCATGCTCCACATAACATGTACTGTGTTTGTATGATATGAAGCAGAACAGGAAGTCACAGTGACTTCATGTTTTCATGTCACTTCCTGTTCAGCCGCCTGAACTGAACTGAAGTCTGCAGGGCTGTAACGTGACTCGTGTTTGATTTTTAATGATGAAGTCTTCAAACCTCTGAAATGTCCTGATGGATTCATCTGAACTTTTCATGTCATGATCCACAGAAATGTCTCGTGGCGATGAGAAGCTGCAGCTTTAAAGGATTTTTAGAATTACGTTTAGTTACTTTGAATTTAACCGGGCACGGCTATGATGCGTTACGGCTGATTGTGATTCCACCTGAAGCGTCTCTGAGCTCTGATCCACAAAGAACACACAGCTGGTATATTTGTGATGGACGCCGTGTCAAACAGCACCGAGCAGGTCAGCTGACAGGAAGTGAGACACACAAAAAGCAAAGAGAATAAAAGACCGTGTTCAAACTCCAAATCAGAAAAACGATTTAACTACGTAGCTACTTTACATTATTCTTCCACCTCCAGGCTAATCTACATATCATATCATATTTGTACCAGGCTGTAAACATGTTTATTTCTGCTGTGAAGTTGGACATTTGAACATGGGGACTTATGGAGACTGACTCACTTCTGGA
>OX336892.1:27864633-27869633 GCA_946959425.1 Argyrosomus regius | reverse complement strand
TAATGTACATGTATGACAGACATGTATGTTTACAGATGGTGGTGGTGATGGTGAGAGAGAGAGAGAGAGAGAGAGAGAGAGAGAGAGGGTTTTCAGTAAAGGGAGATGTGACTGCATCTTCAACCAATACCATGCCTGGCTAGGCATAACCCTGAAAGGAGGAGTCCCCCGGCAGTATAGTCCTATAGCAGCATAACTAAGGGATGACCTGAGCCAGCCCTAACTATAAGCTCTATCAAAAAGGAAAGTGTTGAGTGTAGAGTCTGTCTAGTTTGTCTGTTCTGGGCTCCTGTAGAAACATGGAGTTTGATTATCAGCTGATTAAACAGAGTTATGAACATTATTAATCAGTCAGATAATTCCTGACAGCAGTGATGAATTCTGGGTAGTCTGTATGTTGTTCAGTGTCACGTCTGTTTGGCTACGTGACCCAGTGTCAGTGTTCAGAGCGTTCACATGTCGACCTGATGGTGGCGCTACATGAACCTCATTTCATCACAGCTGTGGAGATATTTAACATCTGTAAACACATTTAATGGAGACGAAACTCTGACAGAGACACAAACATGTCAAACATCCATCAGATAAAGTAATAAAGTAATAAAGTAATAAAGTAATCCATAATCGACCCCCAGGGGAGAAAATCAGATATTACAGCATAAAGAGAGAAAGAAGAAGAGAAACACTGAAAGAGAGAAAATAAAATAAAATAAAATATAAAGATACAAACTCAAATGACAGAATTTTATTTCAGTAAAATGTTGGCTAATTTCAGAATAATTCATATTTTATTATTGATAATAATTATAATAATGTTACTTTAATGTGAAGCTCATTTAATGACTTTATATTCGGATTAATATTTTTGTATTTGTTTATAATATTTTACTTTAATAATCTGAGGAAATAATAAAATAATAGAAATGAAAAAAATTATTATTGAAATAAATTGAAATGAAAAGAAAAATAAGAGAAAACATTTATTATTGTTTAAGTTTTATTTTCTGATTTTTTTAGTTAAAATCTTTAAATTATTATTATTTTTTTAATTAAATTAACGTCATTTTAATCATCTTTAATCTTTAATTAATAATCAGCTGTTTGATGCTCAGTGTGAACACTAGAGGGCGACAGAGACACGAAAACCTGCACTGCGACTACCCCTACTACTACCTACTCAGAGTACTACTGCAAGTCCTGAAGTACTACTGCTGCTCAGACTACTACTGCAAGTACTGAAGTACGACTGCTACTCAGAGTACTACTGCAAGTACTGAAGTACGACTGCTGCTCAGAGTACTACTGCAAGTCCTGAAGTACTACTGTTGCTCAGAGTACTACTGCAAGTACTGAAGTACGACTGCTACTCAGAGTACTACTGCAAGTACTGAAATACGACTGCTACTCGGAGTACTACTGCAAGTACTGAAGTACTACTGCTGCTCAGAGTACTACTGCAAGTACTGAAGTACTACTGCAAGTACTGAAGTACTACTGCTGCTCAGAGTACTACTGCAAGTACTGAAGTACTACTGCTGCTCAGAGTACTACTGCAAGTACTGAAGTACGACTGCTGCTCAGAGTACTACTGCAAGTACTGAAGTAGTACTGCTACTCAGAGTACTACTGCAAGTACTGAAGTACTGAAGTACTACTGCAAGTACTGAAGTACTACTGCAAGCACTGAAGGACTGAAGTACTACTGCTACTCAGAGTACTACTGCAAGTACTGAAGTACTACTGCTACTCAGAGTACTACTGCAAGTACTGAAGTAGTACTGCTACTCAGAGTACTACTGCAAGTACTGAAGTACTACTGCAAGCACTGAAGTACTGAAGTACTACTGCAAGTACTGAAGTACTACTGCAAGCACTGAAGTAGTACTGCTACTCAGAGTACTACTGCATGTACTGAAGTACTACAAGTACTACTGCAAGTACTGAAGTACTACTGCAAGTACTGAAGTACTGAAGTACTACTGCAAGTACTGAAGTACTACTGCAAACACTGAAGTACTGAAGTACTACTGCAAGTACTGAAGTACTGAAGTACTACTGCAAACACTGAAGTACTGAAGTACTACTGCAAGTACTGAAGTACTGGAGTACTACTGCAAGTACTGAAGTACTACTGCAAACACTGAAGTACTGAAGTAGTACTGCTACTCAGAGTACTACTACAAGTACTGAAGTGCTACAAGTACTACTGCAAGTACTGAAGTACTACTGCAAGCACTGAAGTACTACTGCAAGTACTGAAGTACTACTGCAAGCACTGAAGTACTGAAGTACTACTGCTACTCAGAGTACTACTGCAAGTACTGAAGTAGTACTGCTACTCAGAGTACTACTGCAAGTACTGAAGTACTACTGCAAGCACTGAAGTACTGAAGTACTACTGCAAGCACTGAAGTAGTACTGCTACTCAGAGTACTACTGCATGTACTGAAGTACTACAAGTACTACTGCAAGTACTGAAGTACTACTGCAAGTACTGAAGTACTGAAGTACTACTGCAAACACTGAAGTACTGAAGTAGTACTGCTACTCAGAGTACTACTACAAGTACTGAAGTGCTACAAGTACTACTGAAAGTGCTGAAGTACTGAAGTGCTACTGCATGTACTGATAGTAATAAATTAATGAATCATACGGAGAAAAGTAAAAAAAGTTGAAGTTGATGCAAAAATCCAGAAATATAAAATATAAATATCGATCAGCTGATCAGAATAATAATACCTGACAAATACTTTGTTCTGTGTATTCCCCCTTTCATATTAAAACATACTGTATATTTATATTCTGACCTTCATGTCAGTGTTTGAATATAATAAATATAAATAATAACAAACAGTGTGTGTTTGTTTTATTATTTGAATCAAACTTTATTCATGTTGCATATTTCAGAAAGGACGACACGTTGTTAGAAAGCTTCATGATCTTTCCTGACTTCATGTTTTCTGAATATTTCACTTCATATTCAAACTGCTGATGTTCTCTGTTTGATATTTTTATTCATTTCTAACGATCACACAGACTTCATGTTCTTCAGTGTCGATCAGAGAGAAGCTCTGTGATTATAGAAACTTTAAAAAGAAACTTTCCTTTATTTTTCTGAGTTTCTTTCTACGTTTTTTAAACGTTTTCCTACAAACCTTAAAATCAAGAAGTCCTTGTGTGTGTGTGTGTGTGTGTGTGTGTGTGTGTGTGTGTGTGTGTGTGTGTGTGGTCTCTCCTGTCTGTCTGTCTGCTGTCCAGCAGATGGAGGCAGAGACTTGAACATGAACGAGTTCAGCTGCAGATTAAAATCATCCATAAACGACGATCACAGACGGAGAACATGAACATGATATTAACATGTTAACATTATGACATCATGTTAAACTTTTTACATGTGATTTGTTTAAAATAAAATTAATACAAATCATCATCAAACATTGAAATATATGTGCTTTGTTTGATGTGATACTCATGATAATAATAATAATAATAATAATAATAATAATAATAATAATAATAACCTTTATGATGTTTTGTCGTCTTTGTCATGAATTTATAAACTCAATGAAATGTTTATTATTGAGATCCAGAGGAAGAAGTATTCGGATACTTTAATGAAGTAAAAGTACAAAAACATACAAATGTGTGTGTTCATGTATGTCAGTAACATGTCTCTGATTTCATGTCATGTTATATTTGTTCATAATGAAGCGTCAGTGTTAGAGCTGCTTTAAATACTTCTAAGACTGTCTAAAACCTGGACGTAGTCTCCGTGACGTCCCCGCAGACTGTCTAAAACCTGGACGTAGTCTCCGTGACGTCCCCACAGACTGTCTAAAACCTGGACGTAGTCTCCGTGACGTCCCCGCAGACTGTCTAAAACCTGGACGTAGTCTCCGTGACGTCCCCGCAGACTGTCTAAAACCTGGACGTAGTCTCCGTGACGTCCCCGCAGACTGTCTAAAACCTGGTCGTAGTCTCCGTGACGTCCCCCACAGACTGTCTAAAACCTGGACGTAGTCTCCGTGACGTCCCCCACAGACTGTCTAAAACCTGGACGTAGTCTCCGTGACGTCCCCGCAGACTGTCTAAAACCTGGACGTAGTCTCCGTGACGTCCCCGCAGACTGTCTAAAACCTGGTCGTAGTCTCTGTGACGTCCCCCACAGACTGTCTAAAACCTGGACGTAGTCTCCGTGACGCCCCCCACAGACTGTCTAAAACCTGGACGTAGTCTCCGTGACGTCCCCCACAGACTGTCTAAAACCTGGACGTAGTCTCCGTGACGTCCCCACAGACTGTCTAAAACCTGGTCGTAGTCTCCGTGACGTCCCCACAGACTGTCTAAAACCTGGACGTAGTCTCCGTGACGTCCCCGCAGACTGTCTAAAACCTGGTCGTAGTCTCCGTGACGTCCCCCACAGACTGTCTAAAACCTGGACGTAGTCTCCGTGACGTCCCCGCAGACTGTCTAAAACCTGGACGTAGTCTCCGTGACGTCCCCCACAGACTGTCTAAAACCTGGACGTAGTCTCCGTGACGTCCCCGCAGACTGTCTAAAACCTGGACGTAGTCTCCGTGACGTCCCCGCAGACTGTCTAAAACCTGGACGTAGTCTCCGTGACGTCCCCGCAGACTGTCTAAAACCTGGACGTAGTCTCCGTGACGTCCCCCACAGTGTGTCCATCTTGGCAGTCCTGCCTCCGTCGGCTGCTGGCTAATCTTAAAGTGGTGGAGTGTGGGTGGAGCTGAGGCGGGCTGACACCAGACACCTGTGACGACGCCCACCTGTCAATCAAAGCGTGCACATTTTCTCTTGTTATGAATTTTTCATCAGTACACGTGTTTGTGTCGGTACCAGAAACATCGGCCGCGTTAATATTTAAACTTGATCTCAGCGGACGTCGTGTCTCTGGAGGTCAGCGGGTCAAACTGTGGCTCTGACCCCGTTATGATACAGCTGAACTGAGCATGCTCAGTCTGGCTGTCTCTCTCTCACAC
>OX336892.1:27662133-27859633 GCA_946959425.1 Argyrosomus regius | reverse complement strand
GTGTACTAACAGAAGTATTTAAGTTGCTGCTAGCATCAGTGCTAACTGCAGTAGCAGTAGTCGTGGTGATGGGAGCTGCAGCGTGTTGGTGCCTTGCACAGCAGCACAGAGGCAGCATGTTTTGCTGGTTCCTGAGGCCTGGGGCAGGAGGTCTGGAGGAAAAGGGGGAACAGAGGAGGTCTGTGGAGGGGTCGAGGTGTTGTGAGAGGAGCGGCAGAGTTTTTTGAGCCCCTCAGTGTCTCGGCTTGTTCTTTCAAACAGAATTCCAGCTGTAAATACGGAGCCTCGGGCTACAGCTCGTAAAGCTGCAGAGACGCCTTCAAAAAACAGACTGAGGCCGAGTGTGCGCCTACATACAGTAAATACATGACATGGAGGACCAGCAGGATCATCTGGAGCCTCCTGCAGCTTCTCTGAATCCTCCAGAAATCTGCAGTTTGCTTGTTTAGACTCCTTCTGGATATATTCAGCTGCTGTGACAGAGATGAGACGTCCTGATGGAAAAAAGGTGGAGGTGAAGAGGCTCCATCAGGACAAAGAGGCTGAGCACAGACACCAGTGTCCTGGTTTGGAGTCTCTTTAGATCTTCAGATGTTTACATGGAGCATTAGAGACCTGGTTCTGCTCATATCCAGCTTATGTTACCACAACGTTTGACTGAGAGATCACAAGAGAACGACATTTTATTTACACCCAATCAAATCTTAAATAAAGCGACAGCTCTCTTTACCTCCTGTTGATCTGCACTGACCTGTGATCAGGTGAATGGTGTCTCTGTCATTCGTACGTCTGTTCTCACACTATGTAACTTTGGGCTCCGGGTCGGGAGAAGTACGTAACGCTTTACGGCACTAAGTCACACACCACCAACTATTTCACTGATTTTGGTGAAACTGGATCATATTTTATGGAGAAAATGTTTTCTGGTTTTCCCTCTGGTGTCCTCCGGCTGCTCCGCCTCAACTCTCTGTGATTTACAGAGTTTATGATGGACAGTGAAGTAAACTGCTGCCAGCTGTAGCTGCTGTTAGCTCATGTTAGCTCAGTTTGTTAGCCAGGCTGCCCGGACTGTGAGCTCAGAGCACTGGGAAGAAGAAGAAGAAGAAGAAGAAGAAGAAGAAGAAGAAGAAGAAGAAGAAGAAGAAAAGAAGAGGTTTTCAGGCCCAGCAGTCAGCAGCTTCTATGGACATAATGGCAGAGGAGAAGAGAGTGAAGAGGACGTTGATGGAGGAAGCTAAGAAGAGAAAAGGAGAGAGTGAGCGAGCAAGAAGCCGCCGGACAAGAGTAAATCTGGGACTGACTTTTAGTGGTTGGTGAGAGCTTGGTGAAATAAAAGGCTGAAAGACAGACGCCGAGCTGGGCTGACTGCTGTTGGACTAGTCAGTAATATTAGCTGGCTGCTATGTCTGCTGTTGGTGACCTTGTTGATGTTTGGCTGTTAGCAAAGTTGTCGACTCGCAGAGTAATGTAATGAGAACAAATACTCGAGTACAGCTGCACATAGTAACCACAGTGGGATTCATAGGAGACGTTGCTTCATTGTGTTTTGTCATGTGTGTCAGGTGTGGACCTGATCAGCTGATTTCCAGTTACTGGTCGATGTGCTGGGACCAGTTTAACCTCCGGTCACACGTTGGAGGAACGTTCATCCGTCAGCATCCTGATAAATGTGAGCTGACACTAATAAAGGTTGTTCTTCTTCATCTGTTTGATGACCAGCAGCCAATGAAACCCTTCATCTGCCTCTCTTCATCTTCCTCCACAGGTCACATGACTCTGCCTTCCTGCTCGCTCGCCCACAGCTTGATTTCACTGTTGATTCACCTCTCTCTCTCTGCCCCTCCCTCCTCTGTTCTTACTTCCTGGCTTTGAATTAATGCTCTCTCTCTCTCTCTCTCTCTCTCTCTCTCTCTCTCTCTCTCTCTCTCTCTCTCTGTCTCTGTCTGTCTCTCTCTCTCTCTCTCTCTATCGATTAGCCCGACAAGGACATTATGGCTGATGTATGACATTACATGGAGGAGAGAGAGATCAGTGATTATCACCTCGAGGTTATGTCGTGATTCTTTTTCATCATTCTTTAAAAAAACAAACAGGAATCCAAAATCTCTCCGCTCGACTGACTTCACTAATGTTTTGTTTCCTTTTATCAAGACTCACGTCACATTTAAGACGACTAAATCACTTCGTTACGTTTCAAACCTCGACCTTTATGGAAGTGACACGCCGAATAACTGCTGCCCCTTTAAAGTCCGACTGAAGTCATCGTTACACACTGTATCTATTACCTGATTATACCTGAACACATCACAGAGCCCGGCTAACAAACTGAGCTAACAGCAGCTAACAAACTGAGCTAACAGCAGCTAACAAACTGAGCTAACAGCAGCTAACAAACTGAGCTAACAGCAGCTAACAAACTGAGCTAACAGCAACAACAACTCTTGTCCGGTGGCTTCTTGCTCGCTCACTCTCTCCTTTTCTCTTCTTAGCTTCCTCCGTCAACGTCCTCTTCACTCTCTTCTCCTCTGCCATTATGTCCATAGAGGCTGCTGACTGCTGGGCCTGGTTACATTTCCTACTCGCCCAGCTCCTGTTCTGGCATGACACCGACTCCACTCCCCGTCAGGCCTGTAAACCTCCTCCTCTTCTTCTTCTTCTTCCTCTTCTTCCCGGTGGTCCAAACACTAACACTCCTTCGGTGCATCAACATGATTTAACATGTTGACTTAAGTTTGTTAATTAGACGTGTTATGACGTGTTATGACGTGTTATGACGTGTTATGACGTGTTCATGTTTGTCCTGGTTAAAGTCTCAAATAAAATGTGTGAATGCTTCATAAACATTTTATTAAGTGTTTGTAAAGTTTAATAAATGTCTGTCATCACGCTCAGGAAGGTTACATACATGACGTACATACATAACATATTATAGATGACTAACAAAGTTATTATAAACATGCAACTTTACAACATCAACATAAAGTTTGATTTACAAACTGTCTAATTAACATTTAACGGTTTTATAATCAAGTTGTAGCTTTAAAATGTTTAGACACTAATTATGAAGCATTCAAATGTTAATGATAACAAATATCTGGTTTGTGTTTGTAGGTTTATGAATCATTAACAAATATTTAATTTAGGTTATAAAATGTTATAAAGTGTTACTAATGATAAAACATATCATATTATAATACTACAGTACCCATGAGCCTCAGCAGCTCTCTGACTGACTTTATCATGTTTAAATGTTCTGACAGACACACCTGAAGGAAAGCTGCACTCACACCTGCTCGCTGCTTTACATGAAATTCACTGAGAGGAAGTCACGGTCAGATGAGCCTTTTACACTTCCTCTTGTGCCAGTAACCTAGGTTACACACTGTTCCCACACACACACACACACACACACACACACACACACACTGCTGTTGTTGTGTTTTACATCACGTTTATTTAACGTTAACGATGCAGGAAGTGATTTTCTTAATAATACTTATTCATCTGAGACGCTGTGAGAGGTCATGTGACGTCACTTCTACAAACATGTAAACATGTCTGTGTAAACATATATATATATATATATATATATATATATATATATATGTATATATATATATACAGTATATATACATACATATATATCACAATAAAATGATGAATAAGCAGGTCATCGGTCTTAAACTTTTATCAAATATGTGTTTATTAATTGAATTGTCTCTTTTAATGTTTCATCATTTCATGTCTGAATTCGGCGTCGTCTGTTTCTCTGACATGTTTGTATGAAAGATGTTTTATAAATCAAGACAGTTAAAGTTACAATAAAACATGAGAGAAAAGAAAAGTTACAATCAAATAAAGGAATAAATAAAGATTGTTAACTTTATTAATCTCTCAGTCATTTACACATAAAGGCCTGAAGTACAGCCACACACAGACACGGAGCTCATACATGTGTTCATGTGCAGCGACCTCGCTGCCCGACTACCCACACCTCGGCCACTGCCCAGGAGGTCTACAGAATAACCATCTATAAAAATAATTTAAATATATTTCATCTATTATAAATCAAATATATAATATATATATATATATATATTATATATATATATATATATATATATATATATATATATATATCACATGTTGAGCTCTGTACTGTTTGTGTTGTTGAATCTGTGATTTCTAAATCAGCCTTAACATGTTCTCTGTGTGCAGCTCACCTGAACAGGTATGTGCAGATGTTCTGTCTGAAACAACATCAGAACATCTGTAAACGCAGACTGGACTCTCTGATGACATCGACTTGTTTATTCCGTGTGCTCGAAGCGTCCACTTCACCGCGTCGCTGCAGCAGGTTCAAACATGTCGGCCGATGCACTGACAGACTTATCTGCTGCTTTCTTCTTCGTCTGTTTTGTCTGTCGCTGGTTTCCCTCAGTGAGCGTCAGTCAGGGCGATGCTCTAGAAGAAATGCACAAACACATTTACAGAGTCTCCTCTCTTGTTTGAACAGCGTCTCGTCATGTAGACCAGAGTCATCCCCTCCAGGGTGAGCTGAGCTCAACCAGTCTGGATTAACTCTAAACCTGGATTAGTGTCAGCTCTGATTCTCCAAATATTTAAACTCCACTTTAACCGTCTCTTGAGATTTATCTTTGATTTAAAGTTTATTTACAGAGATTTACAAGAAAGTCAAAGCAACCTGAAACTGTACCAGATAAATCCTTAAATGACACTTTAAAGGAGCAGTGTGACCATGTAGTCACTGATTGCAACCACCTCGCTTCACACTTCTTCAAACATTAAAGAGGAAAAAACAATGTCAGTGTTGAGTTTGTCTGCTGTGGGCTCCTGTAGAAACATGGTGGACTCACAGTGTCTGTCGATATTTTAAGGTCATAAAAACACAACAATTCTTATTTTTGGCTGGCATTGGGCGAGTGGCGGGGTCCACCAGAGGTGTATCCAGACCTACAGACAGTTTAGAGTTACAGTTAGCCTGCATGTGTTTGGACTGTGGGACACGGGGAGAACATGCAAACAGAGAAGCTGGGGTTCGAACCAAGAACCTTCTTGCTGTTCTTCTTCCTCCCTGCATGACCGTGCCGCCCACTGCAGTCTGTAGATGAGTTGACTCAGCGTCTGTAAACCTTAACATAGTCTTGTTCGTGTGTTTTATTCAGGTTTGTCTGAGTAACACCGCAGACACTGAATAACTGTGTTGACAGAGCCTCTAATATTCAAATTCATCTCACCAACAGGCAGCCGGCTCGTCGGCACACTCGGCTGCGCTCTGGACGGATTAACCTGTAACTTGTTGTTTGGCCTCAGTTCTAACTAAAAGGCCTTAAAGCTGCGTGCTGACACGGGGCCTCTACAGGACAGGGCCTCGAGATTAAGGAGTGATCCAGGACCGCTCTTCATGTCGTGCTTCAATGCTGCAAATTCCTAAACAAATCTGCAGTTAATCAAATTATGTACAGCCAATTGACACACAGTGGACCTGAGGCTTTAGGGGGCCCTCTGGGTCTGAGGGCCCGGGACAGCTGACTGCTCAGCCCAGCTGGTAATCCAGACCATTTAAGACTGATAGATGAGTGCTGGTACCCAGACTGACTGATCCTGGACAGGACGGAGACAGATAAAACAGTCTAAAACCTGGACGTAGTCTCCGTGACGTCCCCACAGACTGTCTAAAACCTGGACGCAGTCTCTGTGACGTCTAAAACCTGGACGTAGTCTCCGTGACGTCCCCGCAGACTGTCTAAAACCTGGACGTAGTCTCCGTGACGTCCCCGCAGACTGTCTAAAACCTGGACGTAGTCTCCGTGACGTCCCCACAGACTGTCTAAAACCTGGACGTAGTCTCTGTGACGTCCCCACAGACTGTCTAAAACCTGGACGTAGTCTCCGTGACGTCCCCGCAGACTGTCTAAAACCTGGACGTAGTCTCCGTGACGTCCCCACAGACTGTCTAAAACCTGGACAGTCCCGTGACGTCTAAAACCTGGAGACGTAGTCTCCGTGACGTCCCCGCACAGACTGTCTAAAACCTGGACGTAGTCTCCGTGATGTCCCCACAGACTGTCTAAAACCTGGACGTAGTCTCCGTGACGTCCCCACAGACTGTCTAAAACCTGGACGTAGTCTCTGTGACGTCCCCACAGACTGTCTAAAACCTGGACGTAGTCTCTGTGACGTCCCCACAGACTGTCTAAAACCTGGACGCAGTCTCCGTGACGTCTAAAACCTGGACGTAGTCTCCGTGACGTCCCCGCAGACTGTCTAAAACCTGGACGTAGTCTCCGTGACGTCCCCGCAGACTGTCTAAAACCTGGACGTAGTCTCCGTGACGTCCCGCAGACTGTCTCTGCTAATCTAACAATGGAGAGGTGGAGCTGCTCTTAACTCTGCATAACTTTAAGCCTTAATATAATTTGAACAGGTGAGTTCAAAAATTAAACGGATGATTATTCTGGAGATTCACACCTGATAGATATTTAATATTTAACATTAAAATGTCATTGCAGTGTGTTTATTATTTATTATTTTCATTCTTTAAAGTCACCTGGACGCAGGTAAGACATTTTCTGGTGGAGACAGATGGTCTCAGGTGTGTCAGGATGTTCATAATCTGTAATAATAATCTCATTCACATCTTCACACCGTTCAGTCGTGAGGACTGTTATGTCATGTGAGTTTTGATGTGCACTCTGAAATAAACGTGTTAATTCTCGGCGTGAAGGCTCCTCACACTCAAAACACGGTCAGAGGGATGCGGTTCGGTTCTGGAGGATCACTTACTCCCGGCTCCGCTCGCTCTGATACCTGCTTAAATATTTTATAATACAGCTTAATGAAACATGAACAGGTCGGCTTTTCCGACCAATTACACTGAATGACCGCGAGCTCACAGATCATGGCGGCAAAAAGGCGCTTTTTTTTCTTCTTCTTCTTCTTTCCTCGGCAGCGAATGGGAAAGGTAACATGTGAAAGACAGAAGTGAAACTCTACACTGCCGCTCCACACACACACAACACAAACACACGGAGTCCAGATCCGCGATCCGGAGCCGCACTTTACAGCGCGCCGACAGAACCCCAGTTTGAATTGACGGACGTCCGCGGGAGCCAATCGGCGCTCGCCTCGCGCCAAAGCCGTGTTTATTCCACTTAGCCGACCAATCGGAGTCGCGCTGAGAGGCCGAGTGCGTCATCAGAGTAGAATGTGAATGTGGGCTGCCCGTTACCGGACCGCACTCTGCTGCTCCCATCCCCCCCATCCCGAGCGAGCAATGGCGGCTGTCTTTTTGTGTGAGCGCCGCTTTTGTCCTCCTCATGTTCAGCTTGTAAAAGCTGTGTACTAAACTCGGTAAGAACCACTCCGTGTGTTTCATCAGCTCATGAGCACAGTCTAACTCTGTCCTGCGCACTTTGTCTCATCGCATGTCTGTTGTGTCGCACTGCTTTTTCTTCTTCCCTCCTCCACGACGGGGCATTTCTCGTGGGCTCCAAACACAATGGAGGTTGGAGGAAATGAGGCCACCGACCACCAACAACACTGTATATTCACAGCCTGCTCACACACACACACACACACACACACACACTTTTCACTGCTTTTTTTACCGCCATTTTCTCTCGTGTGTTTATTCGTGCATCGACCTTGGGACGCACGAATTTATGGGATGTTATGTAAAAATAAATAAATAAATAAAGTGCGCACATCCACAGAGGAGGGAGGGGGCGGGGCGACCAGCCGTCGACGAGCAGGAGCCGTGATGAGACATGGCGGCGGGCTCGCGCTCGCAGTGTACATTGTTTTAAAGCTTTTTTATGTGACTGATAGAGTTCATAAGGAGAAGAGGAGGTGACAGCAGCGTCATAAACACGCTTTAATCCACTAACACTGTCCGTGTCGTCGACATTTTTACCTTCCCACCTCCCCCCACCTCCTTCAAAGCCTCTATTCCCTCGTCGCGTCGGTGGGCGGGAGAACAGGTCCGTAGTCGCCGCTTGACTCGACCAGATGAACATCAATCAATCAAAATGTGACACTACGTCAACCGAAGCGCTGCCTGTTCGGTAGATTCGGTGCGTGTTTCGGTTGTAAACTTGGGTTTAGTCGGTGTCACGGTGTGGCAGAGGCTCCGGGGCGGGAGCACCGGCTCCGTTTCGTCGAGTTTAATCGGCCGGTTTGTTGTTTTTTTGGAGAAAGGACGAGCGGCGGACGGGAGGGGGCGTGGCCTCTGGGTTTAAGAAATTCTACCCATTGTTCCACTCCAACGCGCGAAGAGAACACCTCTGTGCAGGCCGCAGCCAATCACAGCCGGCCGACCTCCTCTGGACCCCGCCCACAAGCCTATATTAAAGGCTCGGCCGTCAGCAGCACTGGCCACTGGCACAATATAACAGTGATTGATCCACAAACCGAGCAGAGGATTTACGTTATTCAACCTTTCATTTGAGCCGTCCTTTATTTTATTCAGCTAAAACAATGGCAGACACACAAGTTGACTCCGGCTCGGATATCTCTGCCAAGGTAAGCCGCCTGCCGGGGCTCCATCCCCGGAGCCGCTTCTGTCTGTGAGCGCTGAGCAGGATGAAGCTCCAGACTCTAACCTAGATTTTTTTGTTTTGTTTTAAACCTCCGTCGTCGCTTCGCGCTCATTCGGACTCTGAAGTGTGCCGTGAACCGGGAGCAGAATTTAAAAAACCGAGCCGGTGTCTGCGTGTTCTCCGAACTCTGATGGAGAAATGATCGAAATGAAGCGGGGGGTCTGAGCACCGCATCATGGAAACAGGCTGCGCTCAGCCCCGCGTCTCATTGTCCGGGAGAGTGAACGGTCTGCGCGGGTTCTTTGTTTATACAAGCGGCTCGGTTCTCCTCGCTGAAACACGCACATCAAGTCCGGACCGTAACACTACCGAACAGCTCCCGCTCTTCACGCTCTTCACGCACTTCACCGCTTCTTCTTCTTCTTCTTCTTCTTCTTCTTCTTCTTCTTCTTCTTCTTCTTTTTGAGGCTCTTTACGCGCCGCGCGCTCCTCCGCTCAGTCGACGCGCCTATTTGTTCCGTTTCTTCCACATCCAGGCGGATTAACGCGAACAGAAGCGTTCACATCCACACCGGGGTTTATTCACGGGGCGACCGGGGAGCTGCTGGAGGGGGCCGGGCAGAGGAGAGGAGTGGAGGGGCTTTCGGAGGCTCTCAGCTGGGCTCTGCGCGGTGGAGTTGGTCCGTTTGAATGGAGCACGGAGGCAGGCGGGCGGTGCGTGAATGACACCGATGTCAACTTTCGGGGCTGCGCGTGAATTCTCATTTGTTTGCGGCTCCGTTTGTTTATTTAAAGGTAGCAGCGGGCCCGTCCGTTTGTTTACCGACACCAGGAAGGTCGGCTGCTGCTTGAACGGGCTCCGTTTGTTCAGCCTCCCGTTTACCGGAGAGCCTCCGTGCGCACACACCGCGCCGCGGCTTCCGCTTTTCTCCGCCGTGTTTGGAGCGCGTTTGTCTCAGGGGAAAGTTTCTTTTTCTCTCTCATGCAGCCCTCACCCCTCTCTCTCCTCGCTCTGTCTCCCCCTCTGTCGGTGCGTGTGACCGGGGCTGTGGAGGTGTGATGTGACGGTGCTGGTTCTTTGTGACCCGTCACCGTTCGGGCTCCACCGGAGCCTCTTTGCGCTTCTTTAAACGTTAATTTCCGTCCAGTTGGACTTTGGATCAGATTGGGTAAAACTTTAATAGCCCCCGCGGGGGGGAGGAGAGGGGAGGGAGGGAGGGGGGTCGGGTCTCCTCCGCAGCAGCAGCAGCGGGGGGATCCAGGCTGGAGATAATACAGCGAGCCGCGCAGCTGAATAATGTGAGTGATTATAACAGACGGACATATGGAGAAGTTGGTGCGTGGTGTTAACACAGATAATCCGGAGTGCATGTTCACGCACTATTTATAGTTTGTGGAGCATTTTTACGCACAAGCGCGTTTTTACGCACCGCGAGCGAGCGGAGCCTCCGCGCTCCATCAGCCCCGAGTGTGTGTGTGTGTGTGTGTGTGTGTGTGTGTGCGCGTGTGTGTGTGTGTCTGCTGAGGAGCTGCTAAACAGCTTAATGGATTTTAACCAATAAGATTATGTAAAGCAATTAATCAATAACAGTGTTGGATGTGCGGGGCGTGCGTGTGTGCAGCGGGGATAATAGGCTGTGAACGTCGGAGCACTATTAATAGGCTCGGCGGGCGGTTTTCCGGTCAAAGCGGGGAGCAGAAAGAGAACGGGGGAACCTCTCGGTGTGTTTGGCGGTGTGTGTGTGTGTGTGTGTTTGCGGGCTCCGGCCCCGCAGCGCCGCCTGCGTTTCGCTTTCCTCGCGTGCCATGTGTCGTCTTCTATTGTCCTTCCAGCCTGTGTTACAGCGCGGCCAGCAGCAGCAGCGTGCATCGCGCTCGCCGCCGCCTCCTCCTCCTCCATCACCACCTCCCCCCTCCTCCTCCTCCTCCTCCTCCTGCTCCTGCGCCCTCCTGTGTTATTTTAAACGGAGCGGTGCATCCTGGGTATTGCAGTGCCTCTCCCGGGCGTGTCTCGTGACATATGGCGGCGACGGCAGCCAGTGGAAGACTACAATACCCAGAGTGCCCCCGGGGGCCACATCAAAGTATCAGATTACAACACATTAGAGGGGATGGAGTGGGAGGAGGAGGACGAGGAGGGGGGAGGATCTGCAGAGACCAATATGGTGTTTAAATAGGAAGGCAGCTCCCACAATGCACCGGGGCTCCACTAACTAGGCCATTAGGTAGAAGGGCAGGTAGCAGCATCAGCTGCACCTGAATGTGTCTAACGTTTGTTTTTCTCATTTTCCCGTCAGGACCTGAAGGAGAAGAAGCTGGTGGAGGAGAAGGAGAATGGCAAAGACGCCGCCACCAATGGCAAGGTAACCTCCATCACCTCAGCGCTGCCGCCGCTCGCCTCCACGTAGCTTCTCCAACTTTCCTCAGCGCGGCGTCACTTTTAAACTTTTTTTCATTTTGGCGTTCCAGGAGAACGAGGAGAACGGCGAGCCCGACGTAGATGACGAAGAGGACGAGGAGGTGGATGAGGAGGACGAGGAAGATGACGGAGAAGGTAGCTAGAGTTTATTTTTTTTAGTTTGCTCCATCTGTTAAAAAAAGTGCAAACGTCTCATTGGTCTCCTTCATCCTGCAGGCGAGGAGGAAGACGAGGAGGACGACGACGACGAGATCGAGGGCGGCACAAAACGGGCAGCTGAGGACGACGAGGACGACGACGAGGTGAGTCGGCGAAACCCGACCTCCACCGCCGAGAGCCGAGCGGCCAATCACGATGTCGCAATGTCACAACTAACCGTTTCTCCTCCTCTTCCTTCAGGACGACGTTGAAACCAAGAAGCAGAAAACCGACGACGACGATTGATGCGTTTCCCCCCCGCGCCATCCTGCTGAAACACTTCCTGATTCTTCACCTCTGACCGGTTTTCTACGTCACAGGTGGAGGGGCTGGAGGACGATTTAAAGGAAAAAATAATAATAAAAAAAAAATCCAACATGGTCATTAGCAAGTAGAGTTCAACAAACATCGACCACGTCCACACACACACACACACCGATCTCCCCTCCAAATTGCAAAACAAATTTTCTAGAGGAACTCGCCACACGACGCAGAAATCCGGCTTCTCTTCAACAACAACAACACGAAAGGAGAATTTGTTTGTATTTTTATTTACATTTTATATTTTTGTACATATTGTTAAGAAGGGGGGGGGCAGTTTCTCTCCCGGCAGCGATCTCGTCAGACCAAATCGGTGCTTCTTTAACGAAAGATTTTACTTGGTTGACCATGTTACGATATCTCAACAGATACTAGGGAATAAAAACCGTGTAAAAACAGTAAAAACATGAACCTCTTAAGCCGTTGAACTCAGAGCATTCCAGTAAATTTAATGTATGTACTTTAGCTGTACCATAACTAGTTTGTTTGTATGGGAGGGTAAGGCCAAAGAAAAGAGCCTCTTTTCTTTTTCCTTTTTATTTTTGTTTTTGTCAGCGACTTTTTGTTTTATGACGGCCTGTTTTGATGTATGTGCGAAGTTTGTTGTTTGACAATAAACCGGACTTTTATTTTGTGAGTTGTACTTTGTATCTCTGCTTGTTTTTTCCTCTCGGCGGACGAACAAACAAAGAGCGTCGGGTGGAGGCGGACTCGCAGGTATTTTTAGAGAGGTTAAAGGTCACCAAGCTTCCAGAGTAACTGAGTACATTTACTCAAATCCTGAACCAAATTATGCCACTTTAACATTTTCCTGCAGCACATTTATTAATCTGCAGCTTCTGCTCATTGTTAGAGATGAAACGTGCAGCTGTGACCGCCATGAAAAATATGAACGAGAGGAAACCTTTAAAAACTGCACTTAAAGTCATAACAGCTGCAGTAAAATACATCAATAATGAGTAAAATCAGCTCTGTGCAGGAGTATCTGTGCGTACTTGTATTGATACTTTTACTCCGTAAAGAATGGGAGTACTAACACTGGTTGAAGTATTTGCTAGGCCAGTCTTAGCAGTACATTTACTCAAATACTGCACGCAGCGAAGTACACACAGTTCATTCATCTCCACTTTGATGATATTTACATTCTATTTACACATTAAAACAATTTGCATAACATGTATATTTAGCTGATAATACTTCTGTCCTGAAGTAGGATTTTGAATGCAGTACTCGAGTATTTTTCCACAGTTCCAGGTTCTCCAGTTGAGTAGAGGACCGGAGTACACAGCTGGATGTCCTCTTCATGATCCTGTAAACTTTGTTATTGCACATCACATAAATGAATAAAAGCATCATCACGTCAAATGAGCTCCACCCACGACAACAGCGGTTCTTAACATGAGGGTCGACCAAAACTGTTTTTTGTACCAGGCTGTAAACATGTTTATTTCTGCTGTGAAGTTGGACATTTGAACATGGGGACTTATGGAGACTGACTCAAGTGGACATTAGAGGAACTGCAGTTTGTGGTACTTCCTGTGTTGGTTTTATTTCACAGACACAGAGGTTGCAGCTTGTATCTTTGCATTGTGATATTTGTACTCACTAAATATTTTAAAGTTCTTTGAACGACACGAGAGACTAGATTTGGATCCCGAGTGTTGAAGGTGTGAACGGTGAAGGTGGAGGAGTGAACCGGTCCCTGCGAGCTGTCTGCTGTCAGTCCAGGACAAACATGACGGAGCCTGAACGAGCGCGGGAGGATCTGATCCCTGTTCAGTCATGTCAGCTGCAGCCTGCAGGGCCCAAAACTCAGAGAGGAGGTCCACACACAGGAATGTTCAAAACACTTCATCACACACACACACACACACACAGGAAACCTGGGCGACATGTCGGTGCTTCGCTTTGTTCATAAACATGTTAGTGTTTCTGCACAGGTGAGCCGCACAGGTGAGCTGCATGTTTTCATGTCACTAAAAACAGAGTTTAATTTTCTTCTGTCTTAGTTTATCTGTATTTAATTTATTTATTATTATTTTATTTTTTTAATGTTTTAATAAATTCAACATTTTAAAACATTTTTCAATATATAAATATTTAAGTATATTTATAATAATATTATTAATATATTTATATTAGTATTTATTTATCAATATATATATAAGTGTGGTATTTGTATTTTTTATTTTTTCACATTTTTATTTATCAGAGAAAATATTTATAAATATAAATCTTATATGAGTCAAAATATGTATTAAAAATACATTAAAAAATATATTTTTTTATATTTTACATTTGTGTTGTAAAACATTATTCATATTTAAATTGTTCATTTTTATATTTGATGATCTAAAACACAACAAATATTTTTTATTATTATTTATATTTAATAATTATTTATATTTCTTATTTATATTTCACTGGTTCAGCTTTAAAAAGACATAAATCCATTTTAATAATCAGACCTGAGCCTCGTTGCCATAGCGCCCTCTTCAGGAGACGGACACACACTGAAAATATTGTTTTTGTTCATGAAAGAAGTGAATATTAATATAACGAGTATAATCCAGCAGCTTTGACCCCGTCAGTCCTCCTGCAGCTCTCACACGGTTCTTCACTAAAGAACCCGTCTTAAAAGGTTCTTCTGGTTTTAAATCAGATGGTTCTGTTGAAGAACAGGAAGTGGAACACATGGGCTCGTCATAAGTTCAGGTTCTTCATATTTATTGTATTTATTTATTTGTATTTGTGACGTGAACGTTCTGGTTCTGGACCGTTTGTCAGACAGAACTACAGATTTTAACGTGTCAGCTTTTGTCACAGTTTTAAGTTTGTTTAGAGCTTCCTGTTTTATTTTGTAGTTCTGCCCTGTCTGTGTCTTTCATTTCCACTTCCTGCCTTGTTTTCCCGCCTGTTTTTGATGATGCACCTGTCCCTGATGAGTCTCACCTGTTGTCCTGACTGGTTCTGGTTGTGTTTGTGTCTGGACCTCAAGCCGCCTTTGGCTGTTCTATCCTTCGTGTTCATCTCCTTCAAGTAAGTGATTAAAGTTTCTCCTCCTTACCTGTCAGGTATCTTTACCTATGTAACGCTTCGCTGAGAAAATAAATATAAATATATAAAAAATAATTTCATGTTGTCCAAGTCCTCGAGTGAAGTATTTGAGTAAATGTACTCAGTTACTTTCCAGTGCGGACTCTGTGACACACATTCAGAGATGAGTCCTGACATGACATCAGATCAGGAAGTCTGACCTGAAGCCGCATGCTGATTGGCTCGCTCTGTCCAATCGGCGTCAGTGTGCGTGGAGTTTGAACTGCTGCTATCGGCCAATCAGAGAGAAGTATCATCAGGCAAACAAAAAACTTCTAAATACTACAACTACTACTACTAGAAGTGGAATGTAACTAAGTACATTTACTCAAGTACAGAACTTGATTTGATACATTTAAAGGTACTTGTACTTTACTGGAGTCTTTCTACTTTTAGTACTCACACTGTTACTGAGAAGCTCCACCCACTGCGTACCTGAGCAGGATGAACAGGTAAAATGAATGACTGGTTTTCTGTTGTGACTGTTACAGTCAGCAGTCAGTTTTTATTATTATAATTGTTTCTAAGAATGAAAGACTGCTGCTGTAACTGACAACGTTACTATAAAACAACAGCCAGACATCACAGCTGAATGAAATAAAGAAGATATGACATAAATATGTTCAGCTGTACTCGAGTATTTGTTCTGATTACATTACTCTGCGAGTCGACAACTTTGCTAACAGCCAAACATCAACAAGGTCACCAACAGCAGACATAGCAGCAGCTAATATTACTGACTAGTCCAACAGCAGTCAGCCCAGCTCGGCGTCTGTCTTTCAGCCTTTTATTTCACCAAGCTCTCACCAACCACTAAAAGTCAGTCCCAGATTTACTCTTGTCCGGCGGCTTCTTGCTCGCTCACTCTCTCCTTTTCTCTTCTTAGCTTCCTCCATCAACGTCCTCTTCACTCTCTTCTCCTCTGCCATTATGTCCATAGAGGCTGCTGAGACTGGTTACATCGCCCACTCGCCCAGCTCCGGTTCTGGCACGACACCAACTCCGCCCCCCCATCAGCATTCCCCCGGTCCTCAAAACTTCTTCTTCTTCTTCTTCTTCTTCTTCTTCCCGGTGGTCCAAACGCCTGTGGTACAAACACTAACACTCCCCCTAACAAACTGAGCTAACATTAGCTAACAGCAGCTAACAGACTGAGCTAACATTAGCTAACAGCAGCTAACAGACTGAGCTAACAGCAGCTACAGTTGTATATTTTAATATTCAGTTGATAACGATGAGAAGAGAACAGCTGATGAACAATGAAACAATAACTACAGGAAGTCTGGATGAGTTTTTAATTTTCTTCACAGGGATGGATGAAATGTCGAGATTCAGACTGTAAATCACTTTATCAAATGTTCTCACAACTTCAAATCAAGAAGACCTCACGACCACCTTGGGAAGCTTTGATGGCCACTATTGTGGGTCGGGACCCACAGGTTGGTGACCAGAGTCTGTTCAGTCAACATTAAATGTTATACGTGTGTTCATTTGTCTTGACTTTTGACAAACACAGAACTGGTCAGCTCCTTTTTAATCCAGGTGATGTCTGTGCTGTGACTCACCTGCACTCTGAGGGCCCTCATGCCTCCCTGGAGCTTCACTGCCCCCATGTGTCCACACGCAGAGTTGCATGTTGTTTCCTCTTTGATGCTCACATTATTTTATTTCCATTAAAATAAATGAAGTTCTTCACAGACGTGAGCCGATCAGATGAAACTCCACCTCCATCAGATCAGATGTTATGAGGCGTGCTGCTCCTCTGTGTGTCTGAAACACTGACTGTGATCAGTGAATGTGTTTTCAAACCTGCATTCTTCATCATGTCCAGCAGGGGGCAGCTCCACTGGCTGCAAAAAGAATTCTGATTGTTTGGAGTCTTTTTCTTCTTCATGCTGTGCAGTTATATTTATTCATCCACACTGTGCCGTCCAATAATCTGTGCAGTTATATTTATTCATCCACACTGTGCCGTCCAATAATCTGTGCAGTTATATTTATTTATCCACACTGTGCCGTCCAATAAACTGTGCAGTTATTTCCAGTAAGGATCCATCGTGCAGATCTGTATACTTGAACGGTTAAATAATGTTTAACTCCAAATATTAGTGACCTAGAGGACTGAGAACGTTCAGACCTGGGAAAGAGATGAATTACATGAACAGCAGATAAATTTATACATATATATATCGTGATATTAAACTTCAACTAACGCTGGACACTTCCTGTTTTGAATCTATCTTTTACGAAGTCTCTTCATGGAATTAAACAAATTTTTAAACACACACACACACACACACACACACGTCTCCGTCACGCCCACTTTCATTGTGTGATTTCACACCCAGTCCCTATAGAAATAGCACACACACACCAGATCATCAGGGGTCTATACATCGCCCAGCAACCAGGGGCTCGCCTAGCAACAGCTGGTGTGTTAACGGGCGTCTAAAGCAGCATAACCCCCCCCCCAAACACACACACACACACACACACACACCACTCTTTAGGGACTGTGTGTTACACAGGCACCATGTGGCATCGTCACATTCACTGTACGAAAAATAAACTTGCATCAGAAATGACAAGAAACACTTTGAGGATGACGTGATGCAATTTAAAGTCTTCATAACTGAATTATTGTGTTTTCTTGCATAGATGTTTGTTGTTTCTTTTTCTTCTGTGAATACAAAATGTGTTATTGTGTTTGTATCACTTCATTTGGAACACGTGTTTTACTCTGTAACTGATTTATTGGAAGTCTCTCAGAGTAGCAGCAGCCACAGCCAAGAGCTAAAAACTGTAATTCCTCGAGACGTCACTTGAGGCCGGCTGCAGAAGTGAGTCGCCCTCCATAAGCGTCCGTATTAAAATGCCAAATTTATCGTGTTTCAGCCTGATTCTGGCAACGGTTTTGGACTCTGTAGCTAATTTCCCCGTCCATGACAACTGTGAGGCGGATGAAGTTTTTTGAACCCGTTCAGATATCAATGTTCGAAGTCACGCATAATTATCAGTGTGACCGCTTCATTGACAGGTAGGTGCCCAGGCGTCATCCGGCTCACCTGAGGTCCGTCGATGATCCACGTCTTTGTCGATATTTAGATCAGACAGGAGGCTGAAGCTGCGTCCAACATGGCGGCAGCCAGAGAAACAGCTCTTCAGAAACCTACAGGTGGCGTCACTCAGGCTCTGTCCATTCTTTATCCAATGTCATTGGTCTGACGCTGACGCCACACTAGAGGTTACGTAAGAGAAAGAAGTGCCATAAAGTACTGAATTTCAAAAGTCTCACCATGTTTTATGTTTACACAGATCAGCCGTCACACTCAGACAGGTGAAGTGATGATGATAACGAGTATCATGGCTCCTGTCAGTGGGTCGGATACACTTCAAGTCTTAGAAGCTGGAAAATGGACATGCATCGAGGTTTGAACAACTTTGACAGAAACCAACCCGTGATGGCTAGACGACTGGGTCAGAACATCTCCAGAAGCGCAGCTCTTGTGGGGAGCTGCCCGTCTGCAGTGGTCAGCACCTTTCAAAGGTGGACCAGGGACCAGGGACCAGGGACAGGGTCATCCTCATGTGCCGGACAAACGAGTCAGATCCATGGAGGCTCCACCTCGAAACTTCCAGAACTTAAAGGGTCTGCTGCTACCGTCTTGGAGCCAGACACCCCAGCACACCTTCAGAGGTCTAGAGGAGTCCAGGCCTCGACAGCTCGGGGTTTTGGTGGCAAAAGGGGGACCTACACAATATTAGGTGAGTGGTCTGAACGTTCTCGAAGTCAAAACACATGTAAGAGCATTTTAGTGTTGTAGTCCAGTGGTGGTGGAAGTGTTACTGGTATTCTCTAGTGTTCTTCAGACACAGATCCTTAAACGTGCTCCAAAGAACTTGAGCATGAATTGGTTCTTTAAGGAACCATTTTCAGTGAGGTTCTTTGTGGACCCTCCTGGTTCAGTAAAGAACCTGTTTTAAATGGTTCTTATTCTCATTTTAAATCAAATGATTCTGTTGAAGAACAAGAACATGAACGTGTTCTTGACGTTCCTTCAAATGTGCACGCATAAACACTTTGTGTACATGAAACTGTGAAAGTTAAAGTCAACAGTCAGAGGAGACCACCAGGACTGATGAAGCCTGACGGAGCTTTGGAGCTTCAAACTCAGCAGCACATTGACATCTGGTGGTGTGTAGACGTAATAACAGCTGAAGCTCCACGACGCCGCTCTGATTTGAACAGATTTACTCTGATGTGAGCAAAAAGTCCAAGAAGCCCGCAGATTATCACCTGATGGCTCCTAACTACTCCTACATGCTTTGTCCTGCAGAAACCATTCAAATATTCTATTCCATTCAACTCAATTTTATTTATATAGCACCAAATCATAACAAAAGTTTTCTCATGACACTTTCCATTCAGAGCAGGTCTACACCCTCAAATAATACTTCATCAAATTACACAGCGTTCAGCTCTTTTAGGACATGATGGCTATCATTTTACTCATTCGTACTTTTTAAAATATTCAACTTTTACACTGAAATGAATGAATCAAATCTTTGCACAAACCTTCAACACTTTCAGCTTTTCCTGCTTCCACATACTTTCAGCTACAGACTTCTTCAAACTTTATTACACTATTCTACTGTAAGACATCCACACCACATGTTCTGCAGGAAATGCAGTGTTCTAGTTAAATCTGATTAATTAAACGTGCGTATTTAATATAACCTGAATATTAAATATTTTCTTTGACACAAAACAGATAAGGATTGTACCTTTTTGGTAGTTTTTCAAACGTTGATTAATTATTAAAAACAGTAATTGGAAATAATAGAAATATCCTCAGTGTTGACTGTAGGAGCCAAATGCAGGGTTATGGGGAAGCAAGGTGATGATTGTCTTTTCTTTCTGTTGGTACAGTAGGTGGCGCTGTGATCATCCAGGCCACAGGAATAAAGGCAGTGGGAAACTGTTGCCGTCAGCAAACGGTTTTTGACCACTAAGGTGCAAGATTTAAAACTCAGTGTTTGTTGATTGAATGGACACAGTCCTTTATGGAATGATCAACAGCGACATGTGAACTCAACACGCAGCCAGGAAATCTGGAAACACAGCGTGTCAGATAGGTCAAACCCTCAGTGGCTTGTAATGGACTAAGCTCCTTTAACACTGACGTCACATATATTTAAATTATTGATCGCTGAATAGAATTTGGGGAAGAATTTAGATTTGAATTTAGTTTTGTGAATAAATTTACGACATTGAACATTCATTTTTACTCCAGTCAACAAAGCACAGACAGAAAATGAACTGACTCAGATGATTTGCTGCTTTTCTTTCAGGATTTTGTGTGATGCATTTCTAATTTAGCCAATAAAATCACAGCATTACAGTTTTTAACTTTTTTACACTGGTGCATAAAAACATCACAGTCATTCACAACAACATTTGTAAGAGCTGCTGCTGGTTGAATTACATTTAAACTATATTTAGTTCATGTTGGCGAGGCTGTCTGAGTCCAGTCCAAACCTTCCTGCCTCAGCAGATCAGTGCAGACAGATTACACATATACATATATAGAACATCATAGGAGACCATCTGCTGAGCGCATGCTGCTCACAATAACCTCAAGAAAACAAAGTGAGCAGGAGAGGTGTGTGTGGTGTAACACCTCAGAGAGAGAATAAACCTCACCCACCTGGGCAGCGGTGGAAAACTGTGACCACAAAGGTCCAGGAACTATCGATGAACCATCTTGGAAGAGGCAACCACTTGTGGCCTTAAACAACCATAATGCCAGAGGCCAACCCTGAAGGCTGTGTGTGTGTGTGTGTGTGTGTGTGTGTGTGTGTGTGTGTGTGTGTGTGTGTGGGGTGGGTGTGGTGAGCATATAAAGCAGTTACAGAGGAAAGTGAAGCAGAACTCGTCCTCCGTCCTGATCAGACAGATTTTGGGGTAAGCTGCTGAACACACTGAGCTGTTTTTCTGTTTCTGTGTTGTTTAGTTTTAATGTGATGATGAAGTTTGAAGCTTATGTGCTTTGTTCATGTGCTGTAGTAATGAACTGACTTTACTTCCTGACAGACTCTGCTAATGTCGTGGGTGCATGTGTGACCATCAGCAGCCTGACTGTCCAACAAACCAACTGTAAGTTTAAAACATAATCACACATCAGTCTTTAAGTCTTTAAATGAAAACATTAAAGTCATTTTTCACTTTCAGTCTTCACTTTTGCATTGTGATGTAGCAGCCACCAGAGGGAGCAATCGTACAGATTTGAATCCTGACAGCAGCAGTACAGAGCTGACACATCAAGTACAGTGGTGGCCAAAATTCTTAGAATCTGAATTAATCTGAATTATTATTATTATTATTATTATTATTATTATTATTATTATTATTATTATTACTATTAATATTATTATTAACAACTGTCTGAAAATACTGACCTTTTTTGCCTCTAAAACATAATTTGATTTCATAATGTTCATGAAACATGCAGATACTCTGAGCACAACAAATATCAGATGAAGTGAGTCCTGCTGATTTTATCCACTTTGAACTTTAATATTTGGGTTAGCGTCAAATTCGCTCGATGGGGTCGAGGTCCGGACTTAGAGGTCAGTCCATCATTTTCAGTGTTTCAGCAGATTCCTTCTGTCACAGGTCGTTAGACAATAGTTAGAAGAATGTTTATGGTCACTGTCCTCTTGGAAAATAAATCCAGGCCTAAAATAACTCAGATGATATTCTGTGTCTCACCACAATGTTGTGGTGTACTTTCTTATCCATGATGCATCAGTGTTCACTAAGTCACCTGTTCCTGAGGCTGAAACGGCCCCACACCATAATACTGCCCCCTCTGTGGTTCACTCATTTTTATCTCTCTCTCCTCCCTCCATCCAACATACACTGTTCAGACTTCAAACAACACTTTATGTTGTGTGTGTCTTGTCTGTCTGAAGGTTTCTTTTGGTTCTGGTGTGAATTGGTGGCATCATGGTGGTCCAAAGTGACTTTACAGTGTTTGGACTTCATCTCAAGACAGGAAAATGACCTAAGTCTCCTCATGATGGCTCTAATCTCTGGTTTACAGAGCATAATGATGATTGTAGATATTTCATGTGTTTTATGGGTATTTTAAGTGTTCTAATGATTTTGGCCACCACTGTAACTAAGTACATTTACTCAAGTACTGTAGGTCAATACAGTTTTAATGTTCTTGTACTTATTTTCATTGAAGTTTCTTTATTATTCTACTCCATGACAATTTGTGCTTTTTACTTCACGACATTTGTCTGACAGCGGTAATTTAGAATTTTACACAGAAAATTATAAAATTATATATTTTTATGGGTTGAACTACTAAATAGTAACGTTCAATTAAAGTTTGTTCAAATAGACACACCTTCTCCTTCAAAGGTTTTTCTTTATTTTTGTCATTTTCTACATTGTACAAACACAGAAGACGTCCAAACTATGAAATAACAAATGGAAACAAAGAAAAACATGTTTTATATTTTAGATGATGAAGCTTCGCACACTCTTTATTCTCTCAATCAGCTTCATGAGCTCGTCACCTGGAAGTGTTTTCCATTAACAGATGTGCCTTTCTCAAATTTTAATTTGTGGAGTTTCTTGCCTTCTGAATGTGTTTGAAGAAATCTGCACATGCTGAGTCGATATGTATGGAGCTGTAGTAAGAGCTACAATCCTGCAGTAGGATGTAGTGAAACAACAGAAAGGTGCTAGAAGTAAAACTTTGTGACTGAAAGGAAAATAATCACATGAACAAGATGAATTACAGACACAGAGATACTTTAAAATGTTTTAACGAAGCCTGTAAATGAATGTGAACATAAATGAGTGAAAAGGTCAAATTCAAGTGAAAATGTGAAGCTCATTGGATGTGATGTTCCCAAATATTTTCAAACATCACACAGACAAATAACAGGTTGGACAGCAGGAGAGTCAGAGAAGTGAACTCACAAGCTGTTGTCCATTTTGTCCAGTTCAGACTGAGCAATGGACTCAGAAGTCAGCGGGACGATGGAGGTGACGGCGCTCGGCCGACCTTTCAGTGTCGGGATGTTGTACGACTGCCGCAATGATTCACTCATCCCTGGTAAGGATTCATATTTAAAGATACTTAACACACCACAACCAAACTTTCAGTATTTAATTTAATTTAAGTTATATTCAACAATATTTTCATCTTTTTTATCAGTGATCCAGCTTCTATCAGAGTCATGAAAACCCTTTCAACTTTTATTGTTGTGCTCACTCACTGGTAGCTGAAAGGTTTTTTACTTTTCTGGTTTATTAGAATAAACAGAGGAGGGACAGATATACAGTTAGCATGAATTCAAAGCTGAAGACACTCAAATATTACAATAACACCAGAATAACCTGTATCCAACAGTGCCTTTGACACACTTCACTCCTGTCTGGCTGGTTCTGGAAGCTGAACTTGATTTTTGCTTCTTCTTTTGCAGGAATGACATTGTGGGACCGTGGTGACCTGAACAAAGATATAGGAGAAAGACCGCAGAACTATAATGACTTTGAGATAGTTGCATCTGAATCTATTGAGGACAAATCTAAGGCACTAAATGTTGATGCATCACTGAAAGCAAGTTTCTTGGGTGGACTCGTACAAGTTGGCGGATCGGCCAAATACCTGAACGATAGTAAGACTTCCAAAAATCAGGCTAGAGTAACACTGAAGTACAAAGCTACCACAAAGATCCAGGAACTATCAATGAACCATCTTGGAAGAGGCAACGTGAAGCATCCGTATGTCTTTGATAAAGGATTAGCAACACATGTAGTCACAGCTGTTCTTTATGGGGCACAAGCCTTCTTTGTCTTTGACCGTGAGGTGTCTGAACAGGAAGATCATCAAGACATTGAAGGAAACTTGAAGGTGATGATCGAGAAAATTCCCTGTCTTAAGATAGAGGGTGAAGGTTCACTGAAAATGGAAGACAAGGACAGAGCAAAAGTTGAGAAATTCTCCTGCAGATTCTATGGAGACTTCTCCCTTCAGAAACCTCCTACATCCTTTCAGGATGCAATACAAGTCTACCAAAGTCTGCCAAAATTGCTGGGAGCCAACGGAGAAAACGCCATACCAATGAAGGTCTGGCTGCTGCCACTGACATGTTTAGATTCTTCAGCTGCTAAACTCGTCCGTCAGATCAGTATAAGATTAGTTCAAGACTCACAGAGTGTCCTGGAGGACTTCAGTGAGCTGGAAATGAGGTGTAATGATGCACTGAACACCAACACTGCACAGCAGTTCCCACAGATTGGCAACAAACTTAAAACTTTTAGAGAGATGTGCTCTGAGTTCAGACTGGAATTCCAACAAACCTTGGCAAAGAAACTACCGTCAATCCGAGGAGGAGGAGAAGAAGAAGCTGTGCTCGCAGAGATCCTGAAGAAGAGACATTCTTCTCCTTTCAACAGCAAAGATCTGAATGACTGGATGGACTGTAAAGAGAGAGAAATATACCGTTTAAAATCTTTCACCAACATGATGAAGAACACCAAGATCGCTCCATCTCAAAATCACCTGGACAGGGAAACTCTCAGTGCTGAACATGCTGTGTGTTTTGTCTTCACCTCTCTGGGAAGTGTTGAACCGTACCTCTCAACTTTATCAAACTACTTACAACAAACACCCACACCAGACGACCCTCAAGATTCACACACTCGAGATGTAGAGAAGGAACAATGGTACGCCTCAAAAGAAGTAGCAGATACAATGAGGCATAAAGCAAAGCTCTTCAGTGATTTTGCAGAGGCCAACCAGAAGAACAAGAACATGAAGTTCCTGACAGTGGGATTAACAAATGAGACACAGAAAGGTTCGAGCATCTGCCTTTATAAAGACGGCTTTCCTGTCAATGAGAACTTTGAACCACCTTCAAAGCCTGAAACAGTAACAGTAAGTGACATCAACCACAACAGCGTGACACTGAAGATTTCTCCACCCAGATTTGGAGCAGAGAACATCACCTCATACTGTATCGAGTACTGTGTCAGTGGAGAGGATGGATGGCAACAAAAGACAGCATCAAAAGCTGAAGAAGTCACAGTGAGAGATCTGAGTCCGAACACAGAGTATATGTTCAGATGCAGAGCAGTGACCTCACAAGGTGTTGGGCCAGCCAATGAAGTCCGTGGTTCCATTAAAACTTTACCTTGCAGCCCTCCTGGAAAACCACAAGTTGAACCAAACTCAAGTGAGATATCAGTTAGCTGGCAGAAACCTGCTGAGCTTGGACAAGATGTCCAGACTTTGAGATACATCGTGGAGTATGCAAAAACAGACAACGGGATGAAAGAGGAAGATCTCCAGTGGAAGCAAATGATGTCTGAGGCTGAAAAGTTGATCATTTCAGGACTTCAGGCAGAGACAGAATATGTTGTCAGGGTCAGATGTGATTGTGGTGAAGCTGGCAGAAGCAAGGAAAGCATCTCTGTTAATGTCTGCACAACAAAACTTAAACCTCTCACAGAATCACTCAAAATAACAAGTGAAAGGATAAATTCTGGATCCCCTTCAGTTTACAAACTGCCTGTGAAAGAAGAAGACATGCACATAGATGGATGTCGAATATACAGTTTTGGCAAAGAAAGCAGAAGACAAAGTCGAACGATTATACTTTCTGGAGCGACCGGATCTGGAAAGTCCACTTTGATCAATGCAATGATCAACTACATTGTCGGTGTAGAGTGGAACGACAAATTCAGATTCAAATTAATTGATGAGGATCAATCGATATCACAGACTTCTGAAGTCACTGTGTACAAAATCAACCACCAGGATGGTTTTAAAATAGATTACTCACTGACCATTGTTGACACTCCAGGTTTTGGAGATACAAGAGGCATAGAAAGAGACAAGGAGATCACAGAACAGCTGCGTAATCTCTTCACTGCTCAGCACGGTGTCAGTGAAATTGACGCTGTGTGTTTTGTAGCTCAGGCTTTGGCACGACTCACACCAACACAGAAATATGTGTTTGACTCTGTGCTCTCCATCTTTGGTAAAGATGTGGCAGAAAACATCAGAGTCCTGGTGACGTTTGCAGACGGTCAACGTCCACCAGTTCTAGAGGCCATCAATGCTTCAGGTGTCCCATGTCCTAAAACAAAAGACGGACTGCCAGTTCACTTCAAATTCAATAATTCAGCGTTGTTTGCAGACAACAAATCATCTGCAGCAGGCAGCATGAGTGATGATGATGATGAAGATGGAGGCTTTGATCAGATGTTTTGGAACATGGGGACAAAAAGCATGAAGAAGTTCTTTACAGCTCTGAATCTCATAGAAACCAAAAGTTTGACGATGACAAAGGAGGTCCTCAGAGAAAGACAGCAGCTCGAGAACTCAGTTGAAAATTTGCAGAGACAGGTTAAAGTTGGGTTAGCCAAGCTTGAGGAGATAAAACAGACAGCTGAAATACTGAAATACTGCGAGGCAGAGCAACACCTGAAGTTTGTTAGCATGGAGATGTATCGGGCATTGGAACAAAAACAGGTTGAATATGATTGTCTGAAGGCTGAATATGATCGTTTGAATGCTGAATTTGATCGCCTGCAGGCTGAGGTGGTGAGACTGGTGGAGAGATCAGGAAAGTGTTTAAACAGACTTAAAGAGATAGCACTGAAGCCAAATCCTCTCTCCACTCCAGACTACATTGACATGCTGATTGAGGGAGAGAAACATGAAGCCAAGCCAGGCTGGAAGCAACGAGTTGAGTCTCTGATGGCCATGAAAGAAAAGGCAGAGATCATGACTAAAGTGGAGAGAGGAGAGAAGTTCCTCCAGAGATCATAGACTGAGACTAACACTGTAGAGAGGACCATTCATGCAGCTGTTGATCATTTGTGGTCAGAAATATTTCATCATCCTGATCACGTTTATTTTTTCTCCATTCATTTTTTCCTCATTGATCATTTATTTTATTTGAATGGATATTATCCAGAAGATGTTTCATCTTTCATTCTCTGTTTTTACTCATGTCTTATCGTTTAAACATTGAATCACTTATTGAGCTCATCATTGTTTTGATCCTTTGCCTGTGGTGCCAGTATGTTTATTGATTTCTTTTTCTGAGTTCCACAAGTACAAAAAAACTCTGAACATAAACACTTTATTGTCCAACCCTGTTATAAAATGAATACATAAATGAAGCTTGTATCTGTGTAGAAACAGATTCTTCCAGTTTACATTGTTCAGTGCGAGCTGTCTTTTTTGTTAAAACAGGAAGCTAATGTAAAAAATGACTCAAAGCTTTTGACGTGTGCTGCATTTTATTTGATTGTGCTGAGTTTGAATGAAGTGGCTTTGGGCTGAATTATGGAGAAATGGTTTGATCTGAATAATAAATAAAACTTCAACTTTCCTCGCTGCCTGTAGTTTGTCCTCCTGTCCTCATGTGTCAGTGCGTCTTAGTGCTCTGAAATTAAGTTTTTCTATCTCAACATATTTCTCCCCAACTGCTGCTGGCCTCCTCAACAAGGCCTGGGGCCCCTCTAACACTCACTATCTCCCTCCACCCACCCAGACCTACATGTTACATTCAAGTTATATAAATATATATAACCTGCCTCTGATTCTGATTAACTCTGTCTGTGTCATCTTAAAGACAGACTTTGTTTTTACAATACAGTCATGTTGAAGGTCAATAAACGCTGACGGTTTATGTTCATTAAAAAGTTAAAGACAGAAGACGGACTGCCAGTTCACTTCAAATTCAATAATTCAGCGTTGTTTGCAGACAACAAATCATCTGCAGCAGGCAGCATGAGTGATGATGATGATGATGAAGGCTTTGATCAGATGTTTTGGAACATGGGGACAAAAGCATGAAGAAGTTCTTCGATGCTTTCACTGAAATAAAAACCAAACCAATGACAATGGAGGTCCTCAAAGACGGAGAGCAGCTCGAGGGTCGAACACTTGCTGAAGGAGCTTTTCCTTTTTGATAATTCAGTCCTAGAAAACACAGTGCTACCAGCCACAGAGAATGAGTCATTGATATCTGATGATTATGAGCTGTTTTATATAGTGGAAACGATAAAGACCGGTTCCAATCATCTGATAAGTCTCAAAAAGAAAACACTGAAGACAGATCTTCTCTCCACTTCAGAGTACATTGACTTCCTCATTGAAGGAGAGAAATCTGAAGCCAAGCCAGGCTGGAAGCAATGAGTTGAGTTCCTGATGAACATGAGAGATGGAGACAATAATGATGAAGATGAAGACAATGATGATCTCATCTACATGATGAAGAAGACAGCAAAAATTACATTGAAGATGATGACATCATATTGGGACGAAATGTCATCATGTGATGAAGAAACTCAGTATTGTGACAAAACTCATGATGCTGCACTCTTTCTGAAGAAGATGTTGATAAAGACGTTGATGAGATGATTAATCCCTCTTCACTCTGTTGACGGCGTCACTCTAACAGGACGTTCAGACAGAGTGATGGACAAGGAGGCCTTGCTCATGGGAACCTCGGCAGAACTGTCCAGTTCCCAAGAAAAGCGTACATGGCTAAAATATACAGAGTAGAGAAACTCCTCCAGCTTCATCGTAATCATGAATCTTTTGTCAGTCAAGTCAAAATCAAGAGCATAACAAGACCTCAGAGATCCATCCTGACACAGATAATAAAGAACAAACAGGACAGAGAGCGATGTGTTGAGACAGAGCCTCCATTCTGAGACCAAGACTCAAAGTATGACCGAGAAAATCTCAAGTATAATTATGAGATGAGATAAAGATGCTCACAGTTTTCTTCTGTAAACCTGAACAGTGAAAATGTTTTTTATTTTCTATAAATGAAAACATTAAAAGAGCTAAAAGCATCAGAGGATAAGACACCTGTTCAGACAGTGACTGAGAAAAGCTTGGACAGCTCCACTAACTGCATCACTGACCACTGAGCACACTTTGTGCTGGAGCCAGTGACTGGGAAACATCCCAACACGAGTGCAACCAGTGCTCTCATAATACACACACACTATTATATACTCACACTAATATTCAACATGTCTGAACATGCAGTTTGATGATAACTTTTTATGTTTTTCTGTTTTTACATAAAGCTTGAAATCTGTTTGAACATGTTTTATTTACTGTACAGTTTATTTAGTTGATTTAAAAACATGAAGACAATCTGAATCATTAGGTCTGATACTGATGTGTATTGACTTATATTTTACTGTCCTGTGGGCTGATATGATGGCTCCCACTGAAAGATGGACAATCATGAAATAATAATCAATAAATAAATGTTATGATTATTAGTGTTGTCTGTTGTCCTCTGATGTGTCAGTGTCGCCTTCTTTGCCCTCAAAGTTGTTAAAGATTAAACCAGATGTTCCCAAACAATTTAACTGAGTTTCTATGTTCATCATCACATTTTGTTCCTGTTTTACACAGTGTGAAGACTGTTTGGAGACAGGATTAAAGAGGAGAGAGTCCATGGCAGAGTCCAGAGGGTGAGAAGGAGTTAGGTGAGGGGAGAGCTGAGAGGACAGAGGAGGCAAGAGAGGAAGGAGGTAAAGGTTGCATCTGATATGGACAGAATTTGTAGGAGAGACACAAAGAGATGAAGAGGAGACACAGAAAGCTCAGTGGTAGAGCAGATTTTGTGAACATGCCCATACACTGAGAGGTGGAGCAAGTCTGAAAGAGGAGAGCTTCAACGTCATTTCCACTTTGTCAGATGAAAGTGAAAGTGAAACTTTGTCAGAGAGCCTGCAGAGCTGCAGAGCTGCAGTCTCTGTGTTTCCCTGAAGAAACTGTAATCCATCAGATTTTTCTCAACAAAACAACAGAACGTCAAACAGAGGTGAGTTCACTGTCCTTCAAAGATAAAATACAGAAACTAAATATTTGGTAAAAATATTTTTACAACCAGAATTTGACTTTTTCTCAAATACAAAAAAAAATTCTGATGTGAAATTTGATAAAAACAACATGTACCTTTTGGAGCTTCAAAATGTTTTGTGTTGCTTTTGATTTAGTACAAATACATTAACATTAGATACATTAACAGTAAAATAGAAAAGAGCTGTGGACTAATGACTTTCCCTAAAGGCTCTGATGACTGTCAGAAATGACTCAGCAATTCCTTTCTGTGAGGAAACGCCCTGTGAGGACGTTCAGACAACTCGTACTTTGTGTGTATTAGTATGCTCTGATGTATATGGTGGTGTTAATTATTAATGTTTACATTAATACTGAGGAGGAAATGTGTTCTCATATTGAACTGTCTCTCCTGAGGTGTGTTTAATTTGTAGCTAATGGTTTAAAGGACACATCTAAAACAATAATCACGTCTATATGTACATTGAAAAGTTTTTTTTCCATACTGATCATTTTTGGGATGTTTTTCTTAACTGCACCATGAAAACAGAGCTGCTTGACTTGAGCAGCATAATTGAAGCAGTTTGTTGCAGCAGCCACCAGAGGGAGCAATCGTACAGATTTTAATCCTGACAGCAGCAGCACAGAGCTGACGCATCAAGTGTTACTGTGGTGGAAAGTAACTAAGTACATTTACTCAAGTACTGTAGGTCAATACAGTTTTAATGTTCTTGTACTTATTTTCATTGAAGTTTCTTTATTCTTCTGCTCCATGACAATTTCAGAGGGACATGTAGTGCTTTTTACTTCACTACATTTGTCTAACAGCGGTAATTTAGAATTTTACACAGAAAATTATAAAATTATATATTTTGATGGGTTGAACTACTAAATCCTAACATACAATTAAAGTTTGGACACACCTTCTCCTTCAAAGGTTTTTCTTTATTTTTGTTATTTTCTACATTGTACAAACACAGAAGACGTCCAAACTATGAAATAACAAATGGAAACAAAGAAAAACATGTTTTATATTTTAGATGATGAAGCTTTGCACACTCTTTATTCTCTCAATCAGCTTCATGAGCTCATTACAAACATCACACAGACAAATAACAGGTTGGACAGCAGGAGAGTCAGAGAAGTGAACTAACAAGCTTTTGTCCATTTTGTCCAGTTCACGCTAAGCAATGAACTCAGAAGTCAGCGGGACGATGGAGGTGACGGCGCTCGGCCGACCTTTCAGTGTCGGGATGTTGTACGACTGCCGCAATGATTCACTCATCCCTGGTAAGGATTCATATTTAAAGATACTTCACGCATGATCCCGGCCCTACCTGCAATTTGGTGCCCTAGGCAAGATTTGAGGTGGTGCCCCCCTTCCATCGCAGCACTGCCAATTTAAACACACAAGAAACTGAATAACTTTGTCTTTGGCATTTTCTTTTTACAAAATAAGTTGCCCAATCAAAACAGTAAACAAGAAGATAATAAATTCAAAATACAAAATATAACCAAAATATGTAAAATTTAATGTACAAATATATTTATTTATGTATATATATATAAATATAACTAGCCTACACAGAGTATAAGATTTAACTGCCCAGGAGGTGACAGGAGGATCGCTTGATGTTGCTGAAGTGGAGATAACTGGTGACCCCCCAAGATTGGCAGGGTGAGATTCAGATATCTCAACAGCACATCTGATGAGAGAAGAGGAGTGTGTGACACCACTGGGTGTTACAGTCTAATCATACAAAAACATGATACCAAGAATAAAATGAAACCAAATAATAAAAATGAAAAACCTAAGAGAGGCATGATTTCCCCCTTTCTGTACATGTATCATATACAATGCAATTATTTCTGATATGCAAATTAGATTCAGTCTTATTGTCATTACAGTGAACTGCTGATTAGCAGAATGCAAAGAAGCATTAAACTGCAGTATAATATAACATGTGGGAATGCTGAGTTATGAAGTATTAACATTCATGATGATGTAAAGTTTAACACTGTAAACACACTTTAGACAAAATGAACTGTAACACAACAAACAACTCTTACATAACTGACAGCTCTGATATATGAAGGCTGGAAATGAAAAACATGACTGACTATTACAAGCAGAGCAAACATTAGATAAGCACATGTCAATAAACATGTAGACAGATGTAAACTCCTGCTGAACAGATCTAATCTTTACAAATGACTGAGAAATGTAATGTACATTATTATTTAATAACAGCTGTTAGGCCCCTCCATCACATGAACTGACGTTAAAACGAGCTAACTCTATTTATTGATGATCAAACCGTGTTAGACTGAAAGTTACTATCGTTCAGCAGCAGACAAATAAACACCTGACATCATCTTTACTGTACCTCTGTCTTTGTCAGAAAACTGAGAGCAGGTACAGTCTAATCAGTCAGAGGAGGGGGGGGGGGGTGTAGTGACGAGTCCTGTAGCAACTACTGGCTGCTGATTGCTTTAGTTTCGACTGGTACTCCAGCAGGCAAAAAACCAATGCAAAACTTCTTGTTTTTGAAATAATAATATTCATTTAATTTCTTGGAAAAGCCACTTGTCATATAAAAAAATAAACAGAAAAAACCATGAAGCACACTCAAGCACCGTCAAAAACTGTTTGCTTCTCCACTGATCAGCAATGCCTGGGCTCAACACTGAGCAACCTTAAGTAACCTGCCTGATACCCACCAACATCCGGTTCAAGTCAAAACACACAAAGGAGATACTGCCGCCTAGCAGTTTTGGTATACAATGTTTATAAATTAAACATGGCTCCTACAGAGGGCTTAGGAAAGTATTATTATTATCATTATTTAATAGGCTTTGCTATACAGTTAAATTAACGTGGACTTATTTTCTCATATCAGGAAATAATAGTCCCAACGAGTTTTAGTGTAAGAAAAGTGAAAGTTACTCTTTTTTTTCTTGCCCCATTTGTGGCGCCCCCTTGATGGACGGCGCCCTTAGCATTTGCCTATACTGCCTATGCCACGGGCCGGCACTGCACGCATCACAACTAAACTTTCAGTATTTAAAGTCATAATCAACAACAATCATCTTTTTTTTAATCAGAAATAACAGCAAAAATTCCTGTTTGGCTGGTTCTGGAAGCTGAACTTGATTTTTGCTTCTTCTTTTGCAGGAATGACATTGTGGGACCATGATGACCTGATAAAACATGTATGAGAAAGACCGCAGAACTATAATGATTTTGAGATAGTTGCATCTGAATCTATTGAGGGCAAATCTAAAGCACTAAATGTTGATGCATCACTGAAAGCAAGTTTCTTGGGTGGACTCGTACAAGTTGACGGATCGGCCAAATACCTGAATGATAGTAAGACTTCCAAAAATCAGGCCAGAGTAACAATGAAGTACAAAGCTACCACAAAGATCCAGGAACTATCAATGAACCATCTTGGAAGAGGCAACGTGAAGCATCCGTATGTCTTTGATCAAGGAATAGCAACACATGTAGTCACAGCTGTTCTTTATGGGGCACAAGCCTTCTTTGTCTTTGACCGTGAGGTGTCTGAACAGGAAGATCATCAAGACATTGAAGGAAACTTGAAGGTGATGATCGAGAAAATTCCCTGTCTTAAGATAGAGGGTGAAGGTTCACTGAAAATGGAAGACAAGGACAGAACAAATGTTGAGAAATTCTCCTGCAGATTCTATGGAGACTTCTCCCTTCAGAAACCTCCTACATCCTTTCAGGATGCAATACAAGTCTACCAAAGTCTGCCAAAATTGCTGGGAGCCAACGGAGAAAATGCCATACCAATGAAGGTCTGGCTGCTGCCACTGACATGTTTAGATTCTTCAGCTGCTAAACTCGTCCGTCAGATCAGTATAAGATTAGTTCAAGACTCACAGAGTGTCCTGGAGGACTTCAGTGAGCTGGAAATGAGGTGTAATGATGCACTGAACACCAACACTGCACAGCAGTTCCCACAGATTGGCAAAAAACTTGAAACTTTTAGAGAGATGTGCTCTGAGTTCAAACTGGAATTCCAACAAACCTTGGCAAAGAAACTACCGTCAATCCGAGGAGGAGGAGAAGAAGAAGCTGTGCTCGCAGAGATCCTGAAGAAGAGACATTCTTCTCCTTTCAACAGCAAAGATCTGAATGACTGGATGGACTGTAAAGAGAGAGAAATATACCGTTTAAAAACTTTCACCAACATGATGAAGAACACCAAGATCGTTCCATCTCAAAATCACCTGCACGAGGAAACTCTCAGTGCTGAACATGCTGTGTGTTTTGTCTTCACCTCTCTGGGAAGTGTTGAACCGTACCTGTCAACTTTATCAAACTACTTACAACAAACACCCACACCAGACGACCCTCAAGATTCACACACTCGAGATGTAGAGAAGGAACAATGGTACGCCTCAAAAGAAGTAGCAGATACAATGAGGCATAAAGCAAAGCTCTTCAGTGATTTTGCAGAGGCCAACCAGAAGAACAAGAACATGAAGTTCCTGACAGTGGGATTAACAAATGAGACACAGAAAGGTTCGAGCATCTACCTTTATAAAGACGGCTTTCCTGTCAATGAGAACTTTGAACCACCTTCAAAGCCTGAAACAGTAACAGTAAGTGACATCAACCACAACAGCGTGACACTGAAGATTTCTCCACCCAGATTTGGAGCAGAGAACATCACCTCATACTGTATCGAGTACTGTGTCAGTGGAGAGGATGGATGGCAACAAAAGACAGCATCAAAAGCTGAAGAAGTCACAGTGAGAGATCTGAGTCCTAACACAGAGTATATGTTCAGATGCAGAGCAGTGACCTCACAAGGTGTTGGGCCAGCCAATGAAGTCAGTGGTTCCATTAAGACTTTACCTTGCAGCCCTCCTGGAAAACCACAAGTTAAACCAAACTCAAGTGAGATATCAGTTAGCTGGCAGAAACCTGCTGAGCTTGGACAAGATGTCCAGACTTTGAGATACATCGTGGAGTATGCAAAAACAGACAACGGGATGAAAGAGGAAGATCTCCAGTGGAAGCAAATGATGTCTGAGGCTGAAAAGTTGATCATTTCAGGACTTCAGGCAGAGACAGAATATGTTGTCAGGGTCAGATGTGATTGTGGTGAAGCTGGCAGAAGCAAGGAAAGCATCTCTGTTAATGTCTGCACAACAAAACTTAAACCTCTCACAGAATCACTCAAAATAACAAGTGAAAGGATAAATTCTGGAACCCCTTCAGTTTACAAACTGCCTGTGAAAGAAGAAGACATGCACATAGATGGATGTCGAATATACAGTTTTGGCAAAGAAAGCAGAAGACAAAGTCGAACGATTATACTTTCTGGAGTGACCAGATCTGGAAAGTCCACTTTGATCAATGCAATGATCAACTACATTGTCGGTGTAGAGTGGAACGACAAATTCAGATTCAAATTAATTGATGAGAATCAGTCGAGATCACAGACTTCTGAAGTCACTGTGTACAAAATCAACCACCAGGATGGTTTTAAAATAGATTACTCACTGACCATTGTTGACACTCCAGGTTTTGGAGATACAAGAGGCATAGAAAGAGACAAGGAGATTGTAGAACAGCTGCGTAATCTCTTCACTGCTCAGCACGGTGTCAGTGAAATTGACGCTGTGTGTTTTGTAGTTCAGGCTTCTTTAGCACGACTCACAGCAACACAGAAATATGTGTTTGACTCTGTGCTCTCCATCTTTGGTAAAGATGTGGCAGAAAACATCAGAGTCCTGGTGACGTTTGCAGATGGTCAACGTCCACCAGTTCTAGAGGCCATCAATGCTCCAGGTGTCCCATGTCCTAAAACAAAAGACGGACTGCCAGTTCACTTCAAATTCAATAATTCAGCGTTGTTTGCAGACAACAAATCATCTGCAGCAGGCAGCATGAGTGATGATGATGAAGATGATGGAGGCTTTGATCAGATGTTTTGGAACATGGGGACAAAAAGCATGAAGAAGTTCTTTACAGCTCTGAATCTCATGGAAACCAAAAGTTTGATAATGACAAAGGAGGTCCTCAGAGAAAGACAGAAGCTCGAGAATACAGTTGAAAATTTGCAGGTGCAGGTTAAAGTTGCGTTAGCCAAGGCTAAGGAGATAAGACAGGTGAGATCAATACTAAAATCACACGAGGCAGAGATCAGGAGAAATGAGAATTTTGAGTTTGAAGTCACTGTAATGAAGCCTTTTTACGATACTTCCAGGAACAAAATGGAGTATAAGGAAGTTAAAGAAAAACGAACAGTGAAAGAGATGAAAGAAAAGTACCTCGAAGCCTCAGAGGATAAGTCAGGTGTTCAGGCATTGATGCAAAAACTGAAGGATGAATTTGATCGTCTGCAGGATGAGGTGGTGAAACTGGTGGAGAGATCAGGAAAGTGTTTAAACAGACTTAAAGAGATAGCACTGAAGCCAAATCCTCTCTCCACTCCAGACTACATTGACATGATGATTGAGGGAGAGAAACATGAAGCCAAGCCAGGCTGGAAGAGACGAGTTGAGTCTCTGATGGCCATGAAAGAAAAGGCAGAGATCATGACTAAAGTGGAGAGAGGAGAAGATTTACTCCAGAGATCATGGATTGACCTATGCAGTATTTTGTGATCATTTATGGTCAGAAATATTTCATCATCCTGACCACGTTTATTTTTTCTCCATTAATTTTTTCCTTTTGATTCTGATTCTGATTAACTCTGTCTGTGTCATATTAAAGACAGACTTTGTTTTTACAATACAGTCATGTTGAAGGTCAATAAAAGTTAAAAAAGTTAAAGAGAAGACGGACTGCCAGTTCATTTCAAATTCAATAATTCAGCGTTGTTTGCAGACAAATCACCTGCAGCAGGCAGCATGAGTGATGATGATGGTGATGGTGATGATGATGATGATGATGATGATGATGATGATGATGAAGGCTTTGATCAGATGTTTTGGAACATGTGGACAAAAACATGAAGAGGTTTTTCGATGCTTTCACTGAAATAAAAACCAAACCAATGACAATGGAGGTCCTCAAAGACAGACAGCAGCTTGAGGGTCGAACACTTGCTGAAGGAGCTTTTCCTTTTTGATAATTCAGTCCTAGAAAACACAGTGCTACCAGCCACAGAGAATGAGTCATTGATATCTGATGATTATGAGCTGTTTTATATAGTGGAAACGATAAAGGCCTGTTCCAATCATCTGATAAGTCTCAAAAAGAAAACACTGAAGACAGATCTTCTCTCCACTTCAGAGTACATTGACTTCCTCATTGAAGGAGAGAAATCTGAAGCCAAGCCAGGCTGGAAGCAATGAGTTGAGTTCCTGATGAACATGAGAGATGGAGACAATAATGATGAAGATGAAGACAATGATGATCTCATCTACATGATGAAGAAGACAGCAAAAATTACATTGAAGATGATGACATCATATTGGGACGAAATGTCATCATGTGATGAAGAAACTCAGTATTGTGACAAAACTCATGATGCTGCACTCTTTCTGAAGAAGATGTTGATAAAGACGTTGATGAGATGATTAATCCCTCTTCACTCTGTTGACGGCGTCACTCTAACAGGACGTTCAGACAGAGTGATGGACAAGGAGGCCTTGCTCATGGGAACCTCGGCAGAACTGTCCAGTTCCCAAGAAAAGCGTACATGGCTAAAATATACAGAGTAGAGAAACTCCTCCAGCTTCATCGTAATCATGAATCTTTTGTCAGTCAAGTCAAAATCAAGAGCATAACAAGACCTCAGAGATCCATCCTGACACAGATAATAAAGAACAAACAGGACAGAGAGCGATGTGTTGAGACAGAGCCTCCATTCTGAGACCAAGACTCAAAGTATGACCGAGAAAATCTCAAGTATAATTATGAGATGAGATAAAGATGCTCACAGTTTTCTTCTGTAAACCTGAACAGTGAAAATGTTTTTTATTTTCTATAAAGATCATTTAAATATTATCTTATATATTATACATTTTTGTCTGTTCATTTTATTTTCTGAGATTTGAAAATTGTGGCTGATGAGAATAATGTTCATGACTTATTGTACTGATGTGTATTGACATATTTACATTTAATTGTCCCGTAGTAACGAGGAGGCTACTACTGAATGAACAAGAAATGAAAACATTAAAAGAGCTGAAAGCAAAGTAGCTAAAAGCATCAGAGGATAAGACACCTGTTCAGACAGTGACTGAGAAAAGCTTGGACAGCTCCACTAACTGCATCACTGACCACTGAGCACACTTTGTGCTGGAGCCAGTGACTGGGAAACATCCCAACACGAGTGCAACCAGTGCTCTCATAATACACACACACTATTATATACTCACACTAATATTCAACATGCCTGAACATGCAGTTTGATGATAACTTTTTATGTTTTTATGTTTTTACATAAAGCTTGAAATCTGTTTGAACATGTTTTATTTACTGTACAGTTTATTTAGTTGATTTAAAAACATGAAGACAATCTGAATCATTAGGTCTGATACTGATGTGTATTGACTTATATTTTACTGTCCTGTGGGCTGATATGATGGCTCCCACTGAAAGATGGACAATCATGAAATAATAATCAATAAATAAATGTTATGATTATTAGTGTTGTCTGTTGTCCTCTGATGTGTCAGTGTCGCCTTCTTTGCCCTCAAAGTTGTTAAAGATTAAACCAGATGTTCCCAAACAATTCACTGGTTTGTCACATTTCAGATGTCAATGTGTCAGTTTCACCAAAGAAACATTTTCCAATTAAACTTCTGACAGTTTAATTTTTTTCAGTCAAACAAATTAATATTTGTGGATGAGAAAGTTGTTTTTTCCTCTTTCTCTCCCATGAATCATCTAACCACCTCTCATATATCTGTCCCTAGGTTGACTAAACTATCTAACTGTGTATAAGTCTTTAAAAGTTGCTCCACCTGCAGCAGCTCCAACAGTAAAGTTAGTCAGTTTGCAGCAGCAAATGAATGAGCCCAGCTTCCTGGCTAACGTGGCTCTACTTTGTGTTGTATCACACCGTGACAGGACAACCTCAGAGGATCATACACTTTTCTACTGTAGGAACAATGATGCTACAGGGTGCTATTCTTAAAACACGGCTTGACTAACTCAGGTCAGCTCAGAAAAATGATCCTGTTAATGTCATCCAGCATTTTTTAAACACAGTTAGGATTCATCACTCTTTGATGAAGTTACCTTGAATCACTAGCATTTATGTAAATGACAAATACAGATGAGTATGTCAGTCATCATGTCTGCCTCCTCTTTATTGTGTATGTGATGTGTTGTGATGGCTTTGCATGAATGTCTCCTGAAAGTTCAGTGTTGTTTGTGAGCAGCAACGTGCTGGTTACAACTGCTTGAACTGAACGATGGACAGAAAACTAATGACTTGTGTTTCTCAATACGGAGAATTACAGTAATACAACAAGATGAAATAAAGGCATGATCACCTTTCTGCAGGTCAACACACAGAAATAGTTTGATTGTAGAGCTGCTTCTCAACTAATAAAAACACTTCTACTGTTTTTAAAAGTTTAAATAATTTGAATCTGAAATGACTCCCAAGTAATTTCTCTCAAATGGTTCAGTGTTTTTGACATGAAGCCAAATATTCTGTTAAAGTTGACTGTCAGACTGCACACAGTAAATATAATTATCTCAGTGTTTACAAGACATCCAATGTCTTTGATCATGTCATCAAAGCAATTATTAGGGCAACCAAACTACGAGAGTGAGTAGAGTTGACAAGAAGATATGACTGTATATCATCTGCAGAAAATTAAACAATTATATTTTATCAACTAATCATGTGACCAAGGGGAAGCAGGAAGAACAGAGCCGGACAGTGTCAGTGTATGTATCTGATGTATGACCTCTACACCCCTTTTATCTATGTTCTTAGCCTACAGATAGTATTCTGGATTGGGGAGGCAGTAGCTCAGCCCGTAGGCCAGTGAATGTCAAATGGCGGCCCGCGGGCCACATCTGGCCCGCCAGAGCTTTCCATGTGGCCCCCAGAATATTACTGGATTCAGGAATAGCCTAGTGAAGAGGACAAAGTATGTTTCTACATTTTCCTTTAAGTGAAATGAAACAAACGCCCTCAGAAAAGTAGCTTGTGCCAAAGCCCGCCTCCAATCAAAAATGACAATAAACGAGTTTCTCTTTTATTGTTTCACGTCTGTCAGAATTGTCCTTTCTTGGGCTTCATTTCCCTGCACATTAGCGCACCATTGCAGTGTCTCAACAACAACCGTCAACATAACAGAGAAGAGCATTGTAAGTGCAAGCTTTGCACATCAGCAAATAGATACAAACGACAAATAAAAGCGTCAGTTATGAGAAATGTTCCTCTTTACATCAAAGTAGCCTGTGATCCAACAAATAAATACGAAGTGAAACCAAGTAAATCACCAGACTGAAATACTCACGTTTGGTTAATGGGAGAAGTGACATTTCCACTCTGACACTATCTTTTTAACATCGGGCATGACAGCTGTTAGCCTGATGCGCCTGCAGTCCTAGTTCATTTTTCACAACTTCACAGGTGTATGTTGATCCGAACGTGGTGAGCACATACATGGCCAGTGTCTTCAGTGTGTCATACTTTTGGGGACAAGCCACCCAAAAGGCCCTGATAGTGTCTGCTGAGAAATATTCTGCCCCTTGGACAAATGTAGTTGATGACCCCTGCCGTAGGGACTTGGCTTGGGAACCAGAGGGTGGCCAGTTCACACTGTCCTGAGTCCCTTAAGCAAGGCACTTTGTAACAACAGTTTGTACCAACAAAAAGGTGTGAAATTACAAGTATAATCACACATTCATGCACATATGTGTGCTTATGGAACATCATAGTCTTGTGGTGGCACCAGCAGGAACCTGAAATCTACAATATCAGCTGACAAAACTCACCAACCAAACAGCTCAACAAAAACGATGTCACTGATCCTGCTTTCATGTTTATCTGTCATGTCCTGCTTTATGAGTTCTTCAGAGTTCAGGTTATGAGGAGCCTCGGGGTGCAGGTTGTTCACCTCCTGCATGGTCCAACAGTGGCCTGAATGTGAGTCTGGTACCAACACACAGTTTGAAGATTACAACAAAGACTCGTCAGTTCACAGACACTTACAGAGTGATCTTTAAAGAAGATCTGATGAACAGAGCGGGAAACATGACCCTGAACAACTTTTCAATTCTATTCAATTCTAAAGGTTCAATCAAATATATCTGTTTCACATTAAATGAGTTGTCTTTGTGCTCTTTAAATCAAATATGGAGTTTCTATGTTTTCACATCTTCACATTTTCTTTCTGTTTTACACAGTGTGAAGACTGTTTGGAGACAGGATTAAAGAGGAGAGAGTCCATGGCAGAGTCCAGAGGGTGAGAAGGAGTTAGGTGAGGGGATAGCTGAGAGGACAGAGGAGGCAAGACAGGAAGGAGGTAAAGGCTGCATCTGATGTGGACAGAATTTGTAGGAGAAAAGACACAGAAAGCTCAGTGGTAGAGCAGTTAGTTATTTATCAGCTTTCTTAGCGGGGTGGAGAAAGATTTTGGCAACATGCTCATGCACTGAGAGGTGGGGCAACCCTGAAAGAGGAGAGCTTCAACGTCATTTCCACTTTGTCAGAGAGCCTGCAGAGCTGCAGAGCTGCAGTCTCTGTGTTTCCCTGAAGAAACTGTAATCCATCAGATTTTTCTCAACAAAACAACAGAACGTCAAACAGAGGTGAGTTCACTGTCCTTCAAAGATAAAATACAGAAACTAAATATTTAGTAAAAATATTTTTAAAACCAGAATTTTACTTTTTCTCGAATACAAAAAAAAATTCTGATGTGAAATTTGATAAAAACAACATGTACCTTTTGGAGCTTCAAAATGTTTTGTGTTGCTTTTGATTTAGTACAAATACATTAACATTAGATACATTAACAGTAAAATAGAAAAGAGCTGTGGACTAATGACTTTCCCTAAAGGCTCTGATGACTGTCAGAAATGACTCAGCAATTCCTTTCTGTGAGGAAACGCCCTGTGAGGACGTTCAGACAACTCGTACTTTGTGTGTATTAGTATGCTCTGATGTATATGGTGGTTTTAATTATTAATGTTTACATTAATACTGAGGAGGAAATGTGTTCTCATATTGAACTGTCTCTCCTGAGGTGTGTTTAATTTGTAGCTAATGGTTTAAAGGACACATCTAAAACAATAATCACGTCTATATGTACATTTAAAAGTTTTTTTTCCATACTGATCATTTTTGGGATGTTTTTCTGAACTGCACCATGAAAACAGAGCTGCTTGACTTGAGCAGCATAATTGAAGCAGTTTGTTGCAGCAGCCACCAGAGGGAGCAATCGTACAGATTTTAATCCTGACAGCAGCAGCACAGAGCTGACGCATCAAGTGTTACTGTGGTGGAAAGTAACTAAGTACATTTACTCAAGTACTGTAGGTCAATACAGTTTTAATGTTCTTGTACTTATTTTCATTGAAGTTTCTTTATTCTTCTACTCCATGACAATTTCAGAGGGACATGTTGTGCTTTTTACTTCACTACATTTGTCTGACAGCGTTAGTTTATAATTTTACACAGAAAATAAATAAAATATAAAATAATATAATATATATAATATAAAATTATATATTTTGATGGGTTGAACTACTAAATCCTAACATACAATTAAAGTTTGGACACACCTTCTCCTTCAAAGGTTTTTCTTTATTTTTGTCATTTTCTACATTGTACAAACACAGAAGACGTCCAAACTATGAAATAACAAATGGAAACAAAGAAAAACATGTTTTATATTTTAAATGATGAAGCTTTGCACACTCTTTATTCTCTCAATCAGCTTCATGAGCTCGTCACCTGGAAGTGTTTTCCATTAACAGATGTGCCTTTCTCAAATTTTAATTTGTGGAGTTTCTTGCCTTCTGAATGTGTTTGAAGAAATCTGCACATGCTGAGGCGATATGTATGGAGCTGTAGTAAGAGCTACAATCCTGCAGTAGGATGTAGTGAAACAACAGAAAGGTGCTGGAAGTAAAACTTTGTGACTGAAAGGAAAATAATCACATGAACAAGATGAATTACAGACACAGAGATACTTTAAAATGTTTTAACGAAGCCTGTAAATGAATGTGAACATAAATGAGTGAAAAGGTCAAATTCAAGTGAAAATGTGAAGCTCATTGGATGTGATGTTCCCAAATATTTTCAAACATCACACAGACAAATAACAGGTTGGACAGCAGGAGAGTCAGAGAAGTGAACTCACAAGCTGTTGTCCATTTTGTCCAGTTCAGACTGAGCAATGGACTCAGAAGTCAGCGGGACGATGGAGGTGACGGCGCTCGGCCGACCTTTCAGTGTCGGGATGTTGTACGACTGCCGCAATGATTCACTCATCCCTGGTAAGGATTCATATTTAAAAGGTACTTAACACACCACAACCAAACTTTCAGTATTTAATTTAATTTAAGTTATATTCAACAATATTTTCATCTTTTTTATCAGTGATCCAGCTTTTATCAGAGTCATGAAAACCCTTTCAACTTTTATTGTTGTGATCACTCACTGGTAGCTGAAAGGTTTTTTACTTTTCTGGTTTATTAGAATAAACAGAGGAGGGACAGATATACAGTTAGCATGAATTCAAAGCTGAAGACACTCAAATATTACATTAGAACAGCATCAACTTCTGTCCACTGAAGAAATAACACCAGAATAACCTGTATCCAACAGTGCCTTTGACACACTTCACTCCTGTTTGGCTGGTTCTGGAAGCTGAACTTGATTTTTGCTTCTTCTTTTGCAGGAATGACATTGTGGGACCGTGGTGACCTGAACAAAGATATAGGAGAAAGACCGCAGAACTATAATGACTTTGAGATAGTTGCATCTGAATCTATTGAGGACAAATCTAAAGCACTAAATGTTGATGCATCACTGAAAGCAAGTTTCTTGGGTGGACTCGTACAAGTTGACGGATCGGCCAAATACCTGAACGATAGTAAGACTTCCAAAAATCAGGCTAGAGTAACACTGAAGTACAAAGCTACCACAAAGATCCAGGAACTATCAATGAACCATCTTGGAAGAGGCAACGTGAAGCATCCGTATGTCTTTGATCAAGGATTAGCAACACATGTAGTCACAGCCATTCTTTATGGGGCACAAGCCTTCTTTGTCTTTGACCGTGAGGTGTCTGAACAGGAAGATCATCAAGACATTGAAGGAAACTTGAAGGTGATGATCGAGAAAATTCCCTGTCTTAAGATAGAGGGTGAAGGTTCACTGAAAATGGAAGACAAGGACAGAGCAAAAGTTGAGAAATTCTCCTGCAGATTCTATGGAGACTTTTCCCTTCAGAAACCTCCTACATCCTTTCAGGATGCAATACAAGTCTACCAAAGTCTGCCAAAATTGCTGGGAGCCAACGGAGAAAACGCCATACCAATGAAGGTCTGGCTGCTGCCACTGACATGTTTGGATTCTTCAGCTGCTAAACTCGTCCGTCAGATCAGTATAAGATTAGTTCAAGACTCACAGAGTGTCCTGGAGGACTTCAGTGAGCTGGAAATGAGGTGTAATGATGCATTGAACACCAACACTGCACAGCAGTTCCCACAGATTGGCAACAAACTTAAAGCTTTTAGAGAGATGTGCTCTGAGTTCAGACTGGAATTCCAACAAACCTTGGCAAAGAAACTACCGTCAATCCGAGGAGGAGGAGAAGAAGAAGCTGTGCTTGCAGAGATCCTGAAGAAGAGACATTCTTCTCCTTTCAACAGCAAAGATCTGAATGAGTGGATGGACTGTAAAGAGAGAGAAATATACCGTTTAAAATCTTTCACCAACATGATGAAGAACACCAAGATCGTTCCATCTCAAAATCACCTGGACAGGGAAACTCTCAGTGCTGAACATGCTGTGTGTTTTGTCTTCACCTCTCTGGGAAGTGTTGAACCGTACCTGTCAACTTTATCAAACTACTTACAGCAAACACCCACACCAGACGACCCTCAAGATTCACACACTCGAGATGTAGAGAAGGAACAATGGTACGCCTCAAAAGAAGTAGCAGATACAATGAGGCATAAAGCAAAGCTCTTCAGTGATTTTGCAGAGGCCAACCAGAAGAACAAGAACATGAAGTTCCTGACAGTGGGATTAACAAATGAGACACAGAAAGGTTCGAGCATCTACCTTTATAAAGACGGCTTTCCTGTCAATGAGAACTTTGAACCACCTTCAAAGCCTGAAACAGTAACAGTAAGTGACATCAACCACAACAGCGTGACACTGAAGATTTCTCCACCCAGATTTGGAGCAGAGAACATCACCTCATACTGTATCGAGTACTGTGTCAGTGGAGAGGATGGATGGCAACAAAAGACAGCATCAAAAGCTGAAGAAGTCACAGTGAGAGATCTGAGTCCGAACACAGAGTATATGTTCAGATGCAGAGCAGTGACCTCACAAGGTGTTGGGCCAGCCAATGAAGTCCGTGGTTCCATTAAGACTTTACCAGCAGCTCTGAATCTCAGACGAACATCCAGCATACATCTGGGACACACAGGTCCTCTCAGTGTTCATAAAATCTCCTTGAAAAAAGAAAGAATCAATGTCGATGGGTGCAGGCGTTTCAGTTTTGGCAAAGAGTCCAGTAAACATAATAAAACCATCATGGTTCTCGGTGCAACTGGTGCTGGAAAGTCAACTCTGATCAATGGGATGATGAATTACATTCTGGATGTTGAATGGGAGGATCCATTTCGGTATAAGTTAGTTGACGAGGGTCAGTCAACATCACAAGCTCACAGCCAGACTCCTGAAGTCACTGTGTACAAAATCAACCATGAGGATGGTTTTAAAATAGATTACTCACTGACCATTGTTGACACTCCAGGTTTTGGAGATACAAGAGGCATAGAAAGAGACAAGGAGATCACAGGACAGCTGCGTAATCTCTTCACTGCTCAGCACGGTGTCAGTGAAATTGACGCTGTGTGTTTTGTAGTTCAGGCTTTGGCACGACTCACACCAACACAGAAATATGTGTTTGACTCTGTGCTCTCCATCTTTGGTAAAGATGTGGCAGAAAACATCAGAGTCCTGGTGACGTTTGCAGACGGTCAACGTCCACCAGTTCTAGAGGCCATCAATGCTTCAGGTGTCCCATGTCCTAAAACAAAAGACGGACTGCCAGTTCACTTCAAATTCAATAATTCAGCGTTGTTTGCAGACAACAAATCATCTGCAGCAGGCAGCATGAGTGATGATGATGATGAAGATGGAGGCTTTGATCAGATGTTTTGGAACATGGGGACAAAAAGCATGAAGAAGTTCTTTACAGCTCTGAATCTCATAGAAACCAAAAGTTTGACGATGACAAAGGAGGTCCTCAGAGAAAGACAGCAGCTCGAGAATTCAGTTGAAAATTTGCAGAGACAGGTTAAAGTTGGGTTAGCCAAGCTTGAGGAGATAAAACAGACAGCTGAAATACTGAAATACTGCGAGGCAGAGCTCCACCCGAAGTTTGTTACCATGGAGATGTATCGGGCATTGGAACAAAAACAGGTTGAATATGATTGTCTGAAGGCTGAATATGATCGTTTGAATGCTGAATATGATCGCCTGCAGGCTGAGGTGGTGAAACTGGTGGAGAGATCAGGAAAGTGTTTAAACAGACTTAAAGAGATAGCACTGAAGCCAAATCCTCTCTCCACTCCAGACTACATTGACATGCTGATTGAGGGAGAGAAACATGAAGCCAAGCCAGGCTGGAAGCAACGAGTTGAGTCTCTGATGGCCATGAAAGAAAAGGCAGAGATCATGACTAAAGTGGAGAGAGGAGAGAAGTTCCTCCAGAGATCATAGACTGAGACTAACACTGTAGAGAGGACCATTCATGCAGCTGTTGATCATTTGTGGTCAGAAATATTTCATCATCCTGATCACGTTTATTTTTTCTCCATTCATTTTTTCCTTATTGATCATTTATTTTATTTGAATGGATATTATCCAGAAGATGTTTCATCTTTCATTCTCTGTTTTTACTCATGTCTTATCGTTTAAACATTCAGTACATTTACATGCAGCAAGAAATTCGAATTTCTGATCGTATCAGACTTAGTTCGGACTTTTAAAATGCTTATAAACACCTTAGTCCGATCGACTTCAGACATCTCAAAATCGGATAAGACCACCTAGATAATTCGTTCATAGTCGGAGTTTTAACGCCATGTATACTCAGCTATCGGACCTAAATCGGATTTTGCATTCTGCGCATGCTTGAGAATTTCCACTGGGGTTTTCGCCCGAAGTGAAAGGAGACATCGTAGCGTTGGTTCTTTTTATATGCATTATTAGGAGGAAAATAATGCATGAAATGTATGCTACTGTAGCATCGTCCATCTCCTCGTACGCCACCTTTGTTTGAATGCCGCCAGGTAGTTTGTTGTTGTCGATAAGTAGCGGTCAACCGGAAGTGGCTCTTTTTGTTGAGAGGGCTACAGCGCCACATAGCATAACGGAGTCAGCCATGCTCCGGCCGTTTATCCGATTCTCTGAACGGCATGTATACTCAGACAAGTGATCTGGTCTTATGCATGTCTTTATCTGATATGATCAGAAATTCTAATTTTTTGCTGCATGTAAACATACTGAGTGAATCACTTATTGAGCTCATCATTGTTTTGATCCTTTGCCTGTGGTGTCAGTATGTTTATTGATTTCTTTTTCTGAGTTCCACAAGTACAAAAAAACTCTGAACATAAACACTTTATTGTCCAACCCTGTTATAAAATGAATACATAAATGAAGCTTGTATCTGTGTAGAAACAGATTCTTCCAGTTTACATTGTTCAGTGCGAGCTGTCTTTTTTGTTAAAACAGGAAGCTAATGTAAAAAATGACTCAAAGCTTTTGACGTGTGCTGCATTTTATTTGATTGTGCTGAGTTTGAATGAAGTGGCTTTGGGCTGAATTATGGAGAAATGGTTTGATCTGAATTGCCTGTAGTTTGTCCTCTTGTCCTCATGTGTCAGTGCGTCTTAGCCCACGTTCAGACAGGGACAGGGAAACCGGCGACCGGTGTTGGGCAGGTGAGGGGAGCTGAGGTGGGTTGCTGTGGGCGTGTCTATACCTGCTGAATGTAACCGCTGTGAAACAATCAGGAAATAACTTTTTATTTCTCTGATTAATAACAGCTTTATGGAGGCCGGTGCTCGCTCTCTGTGTTGTTACTCTATGTCTCTCTACCAAAGCGCTCTCTCTCTCTCTCTCTCTCTCTCTCTCTCTCTCTCTCTCTCTCTCAATATCGGACACAAATCAAATTAAACTTCTTCGTGTCATTATATTTTGCAGCGTAAATTGTGAGTCGGACTCAGATTTAGAAGCTGGTACATGAAATAAACAAAGTGAGAACACACACACAGGTAGATTATCAGAGTTTAGTCCGTGAATCCACCTGGATAGTCTCAGAGACAGTCTCAGAGACATTTCAGGCTGTCTGTGGAGGTTTGACCGATCTGAGTGTCTGATTGGTGGCCGGAGCGTGACGTGGGGCTCCATTTTCCCAAAAGTTGAATCTGGCTCAACTTCTGTTGCCGGTCGCCGGGGACGTTTTTTGCAGCAACCCCTGTGTGGAAACGCACAACCCTCCACTGAAATGAATGAAAAACGCCACCGGCGTCCGGTTTGCCTGTCCCTGTCTGAACGCAGGCTAACACTTGATGTGTCAGCTCTGTGCTGCTGCTGTCAGGATTAAAATCTGTACGATTGCTCCCTCTGGTGGATGCTACATCACAAAGCTTCAGCTATGCTGCTCAAGTCAATCAGCTCTGTTTTCATGTACAGTCAGGTCTGTCTCTCCTTCTCCCACTTTGCACTAAATGAAGACTGAAAGACACAGAAAGTCCTGGTGACGTTTGCAGACGGTCAACGTCCACCAGTTCTAGAGGCCATCAATGCTTCAGGTGTCCCATGTCCTAAAACAGAAGACAGACTGCCAGTTCACTTCAAATTCAATAATTCAGCGTTGTTTGCAGACAACAAATCATCTGCAGCAGGCAGCATGAGTGATGATGATGAAGATGATGGAGGGTTGAATCAGATGTTTTGGAACATGGGGACAAAAAGCATGAAGAAGTTCTTCGATGCTTTCACTGAAATAAAAACCAAAACAATTCATGTCCTCAATCAAAGATGGATGATAATTATGATAATGATGATGCTGATTATGATTCATGATCTGGGGATTTCACCTTTTTGCTGAAGATGCTGATGAAGACATGATAAATCCCTCTTTGGGAAATTTTCCTTCCACTGACTCCGTCAACCTAACAGCAGCTACAGACAGAGTGATGGCAAGTTCCACAAAAAAACAAACCCACAAACTGATCTATCCGCCCTGAAAGTGTTCAAACAGAACATAGAGAGGAGAGAAACTCCTCCAGCTTCATCGTAGAAAGAGGCTGAAGCTGTCCAGCTTTATTCCCTTAGGGGATTTCAAATTGCTTATAGGAAGGCTGATGAGACAGTCTGTGGGGGTCTGCACATGTACTTAACCAGTCATATCTTCTTGCACTTTGTAGTTAGCACTACACTATTTAATGTTTGCGTTCTGTGTTATGTCTCCTGTACGTTCAGTTAGTCTGTAACTTTGTGTTTTGCTGCTGCCTACCCAGAACAGGTCTCTCTTGTAAATGAGACCCTGGGTCTCAATGAGATTTACCTGTATAAATAAAGGCTAATAAAAATAAAATGTAGTAAAGTGCTGATCAACGTAGGAGCAATATCGCTAACACCTGGTTCAACACGGTAATACAAAATAAACATATAACATAACAACATGTATGTAACATATAACAAAAAAAAAATAATGAACTGAATCATGAACTTTAAGTCAAAAGTCAAGAGCATAACGTCACTGAAAGATGGAGAAATAATGAAGTAATAAACAATAAATGAATGTTATGAGTGCAGCCTGTTGTGCTCTCATGTGTCAGTCTCTTTGCCTTCAGTAACTTCTATGTCTTCCAAGACCTTTCAGGTCGTCCACCTGAATCTATCCAGTAAATTTAAATATATAATTATACAGGTAGGAGACGGGCCAGGAGGGGAAAAGACAACATACATAATCACCTACCTGGGAAGTGGCAGCTCAGACTGTCACTGAGGGGCCAGGTAATAAACACATGCATTCATGGTCCACACCCTTTTCTAATATTTAGGGCAGCCTATACTTTTATTCACTGGAGCGGCATCGTGTCATGTTTTATCTAGCACAGAGGAATCCAAGATAGCACTGGGATGGTGGGCGATTGCAGATCTCTTTCCTGTGGCTGTCTCAGGGCAACGTATCCGTGTTGAACCTCCTGAAGACCAGCTACATCTTACATGCATGTTGGATCACTCGACAAGAAATCAACGTTAACTTGTAGTTTCACACGGGACACAAACAGCAGCATCCTGGGTAAAAGTCCTGTGTTTGTTTGACCCCACATATCAACTCCAACCACCTCCTTTTGTGGACAACATCACCTGACTTCATCAGCAACATCGAATATAAAGTAGCTGTAGCTCGCTGAAGAAAAAGTAGTTCAAACTATCTCACTGTATAAAATCGTTCAAAGTACTTTCTACCTGGTAAGTGCTAGGTGCTAATCAAAGCTACACAGTGTTTGCAGTTTGACCATTTCTTTGTCATACCTAGGTGTATTGTTACTTTCAGGGCTATCAAGTAAAGTTACATATACAACAATAATGCTAACATGCTAACACTGGGTAAGGTAAGGTAACCTATGAAATAAACACTAACTTACTGTATATAAATTAGTTAAAAATAGCTAACCGTGTAAACAGTTAAAACTACTTCACACCTGGTTAGCTGCTAGGTACTAATCAAAGCTACTAACATTTCTTTTTTCGCACATAAACAGCGACAAGGATAAAAAGTAGGAGCAGTTACGTCAGCCCCGCTAACACTCGGTTCAACAAGATAACCGACAAAATAAACACATAACAGCCTAAAACATGGCTAAACTTACAGCTTTCAAGTTTGAAGTCAGGTCACAGACAGCCGATATCCATCACTGTACTTCAGCTGTTTGCCCTCATTAAGAAAGCAGTCCAGAGTAACATGCACACATGCTGCCATCAAGAATAAACTTTATCCACTTACCTCTGTTGGGAATCTCCAATTTGCCCAAAAGGGACAAATTTAGTTATTAGCAAAAAGAAGAAGATGTTATTGAACTTAATCAATAAGTTATTAATTTAAGTTAATAATTACGGGGCACCGCCCTGAAACCAGGGACTAATAACCAAATTATGCTACAGTCTCAAATGAGTTCACTGAGTGAACGGTGAAGGTGTGAGAATCCGAGCGCTGGCATAGAAGAGGTTGGCTTCATTCACTCTGTACAACATTAAAGAGAGCAGCGTGTGTGTACACAAACATTTATAAAGAGGAAAATAACATGGATAAACAATATGGCCTAATCTACACCAAAGAGTAAAGTGTGTGTGTGTGAGTGTGTAAGAAACACGCACTAGAAAGAATGTGTGCGTCCCTCTTATCTACACGTGCACGCGCATGAAACACGTGTCTGACCAGAGACAAAGGAGGATGTGAAGCGGGACGTTTGAACAAGCACACCTAGGCACAGTGACTGTATTTATCACACAGTAACAGCAGTTGAACGGTGGTTCATCTACCATGGCACTGGACCTTTAACTGATAAAATACAGCTGTACCGATCTCGACAAATATGATGGCACAGATCACAATATGAACAGAATAAAAACACATGTATGTAACTAAACAAACACTAACAAGGATAACAGTTCGTGCTTAGCCGTGTTAAACTATGTAATGCTAAATGCCCAGTATGTTACCGGTCCATAAAGAAAAGAGTTGCGTTGATTTGCCGTTTGGGTCCGGCGGTCCTGTGAGCCGGGCAGGAAAAGTTCTGGTCCGGTGAAGTGTCCTTGCTCTGCAGTGTCCGTTTGTGCAGTGTTCATCATCGGAGGAAGCCGGTCGCTCCGTCTGTTCTCTTTACGTTAACGGCTCGGCCGGCTAATGTGTCGTCGCTCGTTACATCAGCTGGCAGACTCCGTGTGCTGCATGCTGGTTTGTTTACATTCTCGGTTAGCGCCGTGCTAAGCGGAGAGGCCTGAGGGCAGGCAGGTGCTTCTGATGCTTTGTCCTTTCGTCGGTTGTCAGCGTCGTGCGGACCGAACCGAGGCTCACGGACCCTTGTGGTCCGTTTAGAGTGGAGGAGAGAAGCAGAGAGAGAGAACAATGGGCGACCTGGGGTTTTGTTGACCAGGTCAGGGGGTTGGGTTACTGTAACAGGAAGTGACCTGTGACCCGGGGCGTGACCTGTGACCTATCGTTTTTCACAATAAAAGTCCATTCAATTCACACAATGACTGAAATTCATATGTGGACTCCCCGTGGTCCCAACACCTCTCAGCTCTGTCCTCTGGGGTTGTGGGCCGATGTGCTGGTTCTTTGACATGGTGCAAATTATAGAGTATAAAGTAAATAAGTAAATAAGTTGCTAACTGTATATACAGTAGTTCAAAGTAGCTAACAGTATATAAAATACATACAACTAACTAATGGTATACAAAATAGATAAAACTAGCTAACCATATATTAGGGCTGGGTATCGAATACCGATACCTTTCAGGTATCGACCGAAACAACTCGGTACCGAGTAGTAGCGAAACTGCGCCTGTCAAATGATACCTGCAATCGGTTCTTTTTGTACGCAGATCAAGAAAAAAAATGACTTATGGTTTTGCTCGCAGCCAATCACCGCAAGCATTCTTCGATTCAGTGCGCCGTGTGATTGGTCCATCACCGCAACAACAATAGTCTGTATGGCGGTAAAGCGGGTTGAAGCCGTGCTGAGTTGGCTGGTCATCATTCCGAGATGCCGGCAGGCAAAACGTTCAAAAGTATGGCTGTACTACCTGTGGTGATTATTTCAGGGAAAACGGGGAATACTAGTAACATGATGAAGCACCTCATCAAACATGGAGCAAACTTCAGGACGGAGAACTGCACTGTGTTTAAGAAGCCGGCTTCTACACCAGTGTTCATCTCAACAGGACAAGGCGTGTATGTATTCTAGGGCTGTCAACGAATATTCTAAATTTGAATATATATTCGAATATTTAAAAAAACGGAGATTCGATTGTGAAAATTAATATTCGACTGGGGAAAAAAACACATCAGTGGCTGCTTTGCGAGTGGGCGCACCGGTCAGGGATCGGTCACAAGAGTTACACTTGCACAGCGTCCCTTACTGCTGAAAGTGAGATGCGACAAAAACCGTGGCAGATGCAGATGGGAGAGAGAAAAACAAAATGGCAGAAAGTTCAGAGCCCAACTCTGCAGCAGAGAGAGTGGTTTGGACTCCAAGCAACCTAATCAAACCTAAAAAGCCCGTTTGGAAATACTTCGGATTTTGGTCAGTAGATGCCGTATGCGCATAGAGAGAGGGGGGGGGGACAAGCGAGTGAGAGGTCTACAGTCTTAACAGTTTTACGGTATAGGCCATTAGTTCATTTACTTAATTAGTAATGTGTATGTTTTCAAAGACATGTTAAAACTGAAATAAAAATATCTATACAAGTAGTTATGTCTCGTTTTATTAGTTTGTCCTTCTGTCATTTGGAGCAATTTTGACAGCCCTAATGTATTCGTGTAAAAATCTTTTGAATGGGGAGGAGTGGTGACATTTACACAACTGATTGCTTTCTTTTCACATGATTAATATCGAATGAAATTGAAAAAAGTATCGAAAACTTCGAATGAAGTACTCAATTGGTATCGGTATCGTTTTAAGGGTACTGGTATCGGTACTGGTACGATACCCAGCCCTACCGTGTATATATATATATATATATATATATATATATATATATATATTTAAACTAGCTAACAGTATATAAAGTAGATACAACTAGCTCACAGTATATAAAGTAGATAAACTAGCTAACAGTATATAAAGTACAGAAAACTAGCTCACAGTATATAAAGTAGGTAAACTAGCTAACAGTATATAAAGTAGGTAAAACTAGCTAACAGTATATAAATAGGTAAAACTAGCTAACAGTATATAAAGTAGATAAAACTAGCTCACAGTATATAAAGTAGATAAAACTAGCTAACAGTATATAAAGTAGATAAAACTAGCTAACAGTATATAAAGTAGATAAAACTAGCTCACAGTATATAAAGTAGATAAAACTAGCTAACAGTATATAAAGTAGATAAAACTAGCTCACAGTATATAAAGTAGATAAAACTAGCTAACAGTATATAAAGTAGAAATATAAATAAGAAAACTAGCTAACAGTATATAAAGTACAGAAAACTAGCTCACAGTATATAAAGTAGATAAAACTAGCTACACAGTATATAAAGTAGGTAAACTAGCTCACAGTATATAAAGTAGGTAAAACTAGCTCACAGTATATAAAGTACAGAAAACTAGCTAACAGTATATAAAGTACAGAAAACTAGCTAACAGTATATAAAGTAGGTAAACTAGCTCACAGTATATAAAGTAGATAAAACTAGCTCACAGTATATAAAGTAGATAAAACTAGCTCACAGTATATAAAGTAGGTAAAACTAGCTCACAGTATATAAAGTAGATAAAACTAGCTCACAGTATATAAAGTAGATAAAACTAGCTCACAGTATATAAAGTAGATAAAACTAGCTCACAGTATATAAAGTAGGTAAACTAGCTCACAGTATATAAAGTAGATAAAACTAGCTCACAGTATATAAAGTAGATAAAACTAGCTCACAGTATATAAAGTAGGTAAACTAGCTCACAGTATATAAAGTAGGTAAACTAGCTAACAATATATAAAGTACAGAAAACTAGCTAACAGTATATAAAGTAGTTAAAACTAGCTCACAGTATATAAAGTAGATAAACTAGCTAACAGTATATAAAGTACAGAAAACTAGCTCACAGTATATAAAGTAGGTAAACTAGCTAATAGTATATAAAGTAGTTAAAACTAGCTCACAGTATATAAAGTAGGTAAACTAGCTAACAGTATATAAAGTACAGAAAACTAGCTCACAGTATATAAAGTATATAAAACTAGCTAACAGTATATAAAGTATATAAAACTAGCTCACAGTATATAAAGTATATAAAACTAGCTAACAGTATATAAAGTACAGAAAACTAGCTCACAGTATATAAAGTAGGTAAAACTAGCTAACAGTATATAAAGTAGTTAAAACTAGCTCACAGTATATAAAGTAGGTAAGCTAGCTAACAGTATATAAAGTTAAAAGTAGCTAACAGGTGAATTTATTCTCACAATATTATCAGTACAGTGATGTTTCACAGTGTTTCCACATGCACACCTCGCCTCACCATAGCTTACCACAACTTGTGTTAAATTAAAATACATCTCACTGTGGTGATCGTGTAATTATAATTATAATGTAAAGACAAAACCCAGCAGCACTTTTTATATTTCATTATTATGATTTATATTTCATAAATGTTGAGCCTGAATATGCACGACGTGTATAAAAATAACATTTTCTATAATAAAGGTGATAGCTCACATACCTGTATGTAAAACTTCATGTGGTTCCCACACGCGCACCTTTAAAGGAGAGAGGACACACAGCTCGAGATAGGCGAGCTAGCATCTCACACACAAAGTGCTGTACACGATAAAATGACAAACACGTTAAACAAAGATCACGGAAACAAAGAGCAAAGCTGCTTTTCACTGTAGAGTCGATTAAAACGTTGATTTAACGTTTTTAACGTGTTTTAAGTCACTTTGATCGACAGCTCTGAAGTCTTACCTCTCCTCAGCACAGCTTACCGCCACTGAGGAGAATAGCGCGAATTCACAGGAAGTGACGTCACAAAAACACACCGCCAAAATACAGCTAACAAAATAAAAGCTCCCTCAAACAAATACACAGAAAGACAGCTTCATACAAAGACAATAAGAACATATAAACAGAGAATGATGTTTGGATACATTCCCTTCATGAAGCTTTTACCGCTCCGCACTTTTGTCATCTGACCTGCCCCTTAGCTGCTGTCATGGTGATTTTGCCCCTCGTTCTTTGCCTCACCATGGCCTGGCATCTTTGCGGTCCTGTGGTTGGGAATTCAGACTCTTTTTGCCTGCAGCTGACCATCACAAGTGGTGCAGCTTCCTCACTTGGACCTGAGCCAGCTGATTGGCTACTGCACGTAAACATTGCTCGACCCGATTTTCTCTCTTGTCTGGGCGGTTTGGATGTTTGCTGTTTCCCCAATGCGTTCTCCTTGTGGAACCACACAGGTGCCATACGAGGCAGGCCTAATTCTATTAATTCCTGTAATGGTTCTAGTGGTCTGAGCATTAAGCGGAAATGTCTAGTAATCATGCTCCTTCTGCTATCTGGTATTCATCCCAATCCTGGTCCCCCAGTTACATGTATCACGCCATCAGATTTTAAGAATATGTCTGGTCTGCATATCATACATGTAAACGCTCGCAGTCTGCTTTCTAATATGAAATTGGATATGCTGAAAATTTGGGTCGAGTCAACCGATGCAGATGTAATTGTCATTTCTGAGACCTGGCTTTCTAAATCTGTTTTGGACAAAGATGTAGCAATTGAGGGTTTTAATATTTTTCGCTCTGATCATCCTAAAAAGGCCGGTGGAGTGGCAATTTATGTCAGATCCAGTTTTGCTGCACAAGTCTTGCTTGCTAATTCTATTAGTAATCAGTTTGAAATCTTAGCTTTAAGTATTGCTTTGTCTGGTGGTCATCACCTAACTATTGTTGGTTGCTATAGGCCCCCCTCTGCCACTGCAGAGACCTTATCCTCTTTAATGCAGATGTTATCAAAACTGAAATTCAAAGAAATTGTTGTGGTGGGTGATTTTAATTGGGACTGGTGTTCACCAGTGTCTGATCCTTTTAAGGCCCAGTGCTTGGCTCTTAACCTTACGCAAATCATTGAAAGCCCCACGCGTCTTAACCCCAAATGCCCAACCAAATCTTCTCTTATTGATCTTTTAATTACCAACATGCCACATAAATTTTCTGCTACAGCAGTTTTTGCCAATGATCTAAGTGACCACTGTGTGATCGGTGCTGTTAGGGACACTAAAATCCCTCGCACTAAGCCTCGTATTGTTCTTAAAAGAAGCCTTAAGCACTTTGTTGAACAAGCTTTTCTTCATGACCTTTCTCATATTAACTGGGATCGTATTTTACTTATTGATGATTTAAATCTTGCATGGGAATATTTTTATGACAGTTTTAGTTATTTTATGGATAAACATGCTCCTCTTCGTCGGTTCAGGGTGAAGGGACGAGAGAGCCCCTGGTTCACTGCTGAACTGACGGATCTCTTGCACAAGAGAAATCAGCTCTGGGCCAATGCTAGGAAGTCTGGGCTTGAGGCCGACTGGTTACTTTTTCGGCAAGCACGTAACAGCTGCATTAGTGCTATTAGGGAAGCCAAACGAGAATACTATTTATCACAGACCACAGACAACTTAAACGACCCTAGGAAATTTTGGCATACTATAAAATCTCTTTCAGCCAATACCTGCTCCTCAGAGTTGCCTCCCAATATTGTCGTTGACTCCACCCCTATTTCAGACAAATCTGAGATGCTAAACTGTTTTAACAAACATTTTATAGCCTCCAGCTCCTTGTTTGATTCATCTTGTGATGGTAACTCACCCACTCTGTCCCCCGTCAGCTCAGCCTCGGGCAACAAGGATCTCTCTTTCTCTTTTACCCCCTTCTCAGTTAAAGAGGTTCTTACGGCCTTAAAAGACCTAGATCCTCGAAAATCAGCAGGTCCTGATAACCTCCCCCCCTACTTCTTACGTCTGGCCGCGCAGATTATAGCTCTGCCGGTATCTCACATCTTTAATCTTTCTATTCAGTGCAATGTTATTCCTGATGTGTGGAAAACCGCCTATGTGATCCCTCTCTTGAAAGAGGGTGACCGCACTTTATTGAATAATTACAGACCCATCTCTAAGCTTTCTATTTTAGCAAAAGTTCTTGAAAGGCTGGTGAATGACCAGGTTAAGGATTATCTGAGCCTAAACAACATTTTATCTCCTTTTCAATCTGGTTTTAGGAAGCAGCATAGTACTGCAACTGCTGCCACTAAGGTGATAAATGATATGTTGGAAGCTATGGATGCCAAGAAATATTGCGCTGCTCTTTTTATCGATCTCTCTAAGGCATTTGACACAGTCGATCACAGTATCTTATGTCAGCGGCTGTCCACCATTGGAATGTCTGATCATGCAATTGGCTGGTTTTTTAACTATCTTTCAAACTGTAAGCAGTGTGTGCAGTCCGACGGCCTTTGCTCCGGGTTCCTTAACACTGTAAATGGTGTGCCGCAAGGGTCGGTTTTAGGACCCACTCTCTTTACTATCTATATGAATGAGGTGGGTCATAATAATATTAATGCATCTGTACATCTTTATGCTGATGACACCATTGTTTATTGTTGTGCATCTTCTGTTGCCCAGGTGCTCACAGATCTGCAGTCTGCATTTGACACTATTCAGGCGCAATTGTCTCAACTCAGGCTAGTCTTAAATGCAGGTAAAACTAAGGTTATGTTCTTTTCAAACAAAAAGAAGGTGCCTGCTGTTCTACCCTGTATAATGTCTGCTCAGGGTACCCCCATTGAGTCTGTGACCACTTACAAATATCTAGGCATCACTGTGGATGATAACCTCTCTTTTAAATGTCATGTTGACCAGTTACTGAAGAAACTGAAGTTAAAACTGGGGTTTTTCTTCAGAAATAGAGCCTGTTTTTCTTTTAAAACCCGAAAACGTATTGTTGCGGCCACTTTCTTGCCACTCCTGCATTATGGTGATGTTGTATATATGAATGCCTCTGCTCACTCCCTGCAACTGCTGGATGCCGTGTATCATGGGGCCTTGAGATTCATAACTGGTTGTAAACCCCTTACTCATCACTGTACATTGTATTCTCTTACAAACTGGTCTTCACTTTCCATGCGCAGAACCACTCACTGGTATCTATTTATCTATAAATCCATCATCGGACTGCTCCCCTCCTATTTGTCCACATATTTGATACGGAGACAGGCCGATCGCAGCCTCCGGTCCCTGGACTTCATCTCGTTTTCCATCCCATCAGTCCGTACGGAACTTGGCAAGAAGGCGTTCTCCTATGCCGCGCCTGCCACCTGGAACATGCTGCAGCAGAGGCTGAAGCTGTCCAGCTTTATTCCCTTAGGGGATTTCAAATTGCTTATAGAAAGGCTGATGAGACAGTCTGTGGGGGTCTGCACATGTACTTAACCAGTCATATCTTCTTGCACTTTGTAGTTAGCACTACACTATTTAATGTTTGCGTTCTGTGTTATGTCTCCTGTGCGTTCAGTTAGTCTGTAACTTTGTGTTTTGCTGCTGCCTACCCAGAACAGGTCTCTCTTGTAAATGAGACCCTGGGTCTCAATGAGATTTACCTGTATAAATAAAGGCTAATAAAAATAAAATGTAGTAAAGTGCTGATCAACGTAAGAGCAATATCGCTAACACCTGGTTCAACACGGTAATACAAAATAAACATATAACATAACAACATGTATGTAACATATAACAACATAAAACATCAAGCTAACGTACAGCTTTAGGTCACAGACAGCCGATATGATCACCACTGACACTGTCAATTATGAATATGAAATAATAAAATAATAATAAATAACAATGGTTTTGTTTTGAAGCTTAAAATATGTGGGGCTGTCCACAGACTGTCTAAAACCTGGACGTAGTCTCTGTGACGTCCCCGCGACGTCTCCGCAGACTGTCTAAAACCTGGACGTAGTCTCCGCGACGTCCCCGCAGACTGTCTAAAACCTGGACGTCGTCTCCGTGACGTCCCCGCAGACTGTCTAAAGACATTAAACAAACCACCTGTGACCACACCCACCTGTCAATCAAAGCGTCCACGCTCTTAATCCTGCATAACTTTAAGCCTTAATATAATCTGAACAGGTGAGTTGTATATAAATTCACCCTCAGTACAGTTGTCATGAACGGGGAAATTAGCTATAGAGACCAAAACTGTTTTTGTACCAGGCTGTAAACATGTTTATTTCTGCTGTGAAGTTGGACATTTGAACATGGGGACTTATGGAGACTGACTCACTTCTGGAGCCAGCCTCAAGTGGACGACAAGAGGAACTGCAGTTTTTTTCTTACTTCATGATATGATGTGACCTTTGACCTCCAGCAGACAGACGGAGGATGACGGTTGTTTCTCGTCGTCTCTGCTGCAGTGTGACGCAGATTGGTGACGTTCAGGTGACAATGGGATAAACGGACGCTGATCTGCAGAGAGACAGAGCGACGGAGTGGGAGAGGAACAACGGTACGACTCTGGACCGCCGTCAGCGGTGACAAAAGCTCCGTTGTTGAAGCTCCAACACGCTGATTCACCGGAGTGACGGAGAGTCAGCTGACAGAGGGAGCGCTTGTTTAATAACACACTCTGTCCCAATGGGGTCCTCTGTAACTGACACACACACACACACACTGTGGAGGAGCTTCATGTCCAGACACACTGTTGCACCATTGTGGTTCAGATGAGACAATGCACAGACGTCGTCCACCATCTGTGTGTGTGTGGTGTGTTATTGTGCTACACGTGCTATCAACAGAACAGAGGTGGAGCGAGGTGGAGTTTCTGGGTGTCCACATCTCCGAGGACCGTCCTGGTCAAGAAGACCCGCTGAGAGTGTCCTAACGAGCTACATCACGGGTCCACCACTCCACCACCACTGAGGCACTATCAGCACTGTCAGGGTCACCTCTCAGCCAGGTCACAGACTATTCACCCTCCTCCCCTCTGGGAGGCGCTGCAGGCCTCTCCAGCAGGCTCAGGAACAGCTTGTTTCTGTCACCCTGCTAAACTCTGCACCGGGGTGATCTCCATCTACCCCAGATGACTGAACCTCCGCCCTCCACCCCAACCTCATGGACTGAGCTGTTCTTCTTCCCACATCTCGTCCTCTGGTCAGACGCTAAACTGCATTTCTTTGTCTTAGTACTTAACAATCTAATCTAATCATCTAATCTCCACCCACAGACATTACTCAGCTCTGACTGGTTGGCAGGTGTTTCGTGGATAGCGGACTCTAACATGACGCCCAGTTACTTGAATCTAAATGCAGTTTTATTTGTGTAGATCCAGAACAGAAGTTTTCTCAGGACACGTCTTTAACACGAGTTGTAAATATTAAACTTTGACCCTAAAAGTTTGGTGCAACGTGCAGCAGAGCGTTTTGTTGGAGGACTGGGTGGACCTGAAAAAAGTGACAAACATGACCCAGATTCTGGTCTGATCCAGAGCTAACATTAGCTACCTGCAGCTAACAAACTCAGCTAACAGCAGCTACAAAAACAACGAAAACATTTTCTCCATAAAATATGATCCAGTTTCACCAAAATCAGTGAAATAGTTGGTGGTGTGTGACTTAGTGCCGTAAAGCGTTACGTACTTCTCCCGACCCGGAGCCCAAAGTTACATAGTGTGAGAACAGACGTACGAATGACAGAGACACCATTCACCTGATCACAGGTCAGTGCAGATCAACAGGAGGGAACAGACGTTAAAGTTACAGGATGTTGATTTATCTGCTCACATTCGGCAGGTGTTAATTTAAAGCTCTGAGTGTGACCAACACAACATGTGGACATAAACATGACTGAGCCTTCAGACCTGCAGCTCAGATCAGGATTTATCCGTCCATCTGCATCAGAACCTGCAGTGTGTGAACTGAGCCTGAACGCTGCTGTCCGACACTGTAATGTGATTACTGCACATGTCATGTCAGTTTTCATCCCGATCTGGACAACATGCTCATAATTAATCTTGGCATAAATCTGGACTTTGGCAGCCTGAGCCTGACACACACACACACACACACACACACACACACAAATACAAATATGAGGCTTGCTCACTGTAATTCTCACACACAGCATGCGACTCAGGCACTCGTCATAAGCTTTAATGTGGCCTCTTATTAACATCACACTAAATATGAAAAATCAAATACAAAGTCCAACAGCAGACATAGCAGCCAGCTAATATTACTGACTAGTCCAACAGCAGTCAGCCCAGCTCGGCGTCTGTCTTTCAGCCTTTTATTTCACCAAGCTCTCACCAACCACTAAAAGTCAGTCCCAGATTTACTCTTGTCCGGCGGCTTCTTGCTCGCTCACTCTCTCCTTTTCTCTTCTTAGCTTCCTCCGTCAGCGTCCTCTTCACTCTCTTCTCCTCTGCCATTATGTCCATAGAGGCTGCTGACTGCTGGGCCTGAAAACCTCTTCTTCTTCTTCTTCTTCTTCTTCTTCTTCTTCTTGCCGGTGCTCTGAGCTCACAGTCTGGGCAGCCCAGCTAACAAACTGAGCTAACGTTAGCTGTTATGGTGTACAGTGTATGACTTCAGTGGTTAAAGAAGCTTGTTTGGTGGTTGAAGCTTCCTCGTTGGTTTTACAAACAGAATCGTGGAACAGGAATGCATCGTGCTTCATATCAAAGTAAGCGTCAGACAGGATCAGGGAAACCGGTGGTGGGGGAGTGTCGGTAGTTGGCTCGGTGCGTAACGTCATTTTGGTGGCATTACCGCCCCAAACCAGAAGGTGGCAGTAGTTTTCCTGAAGAAGAAGAAGAGAAGAAGACGCCCATAAGAACTTTGACCAGGATCTTTTCCTTCATTTCCTATCCTCGAACCAAAACAGATGGATCCAAACGTGAAGAAGCTTCTTGCGATTGCTACTCGAATGCAAAATGTTTACGCTCCATGGTAAACGAGGTTTTTCTTCCGGTGGGCGTCTTCCGGTTTGACTGCTGTTTTTTGATTGGTTTGCGGTTTGTGGGACGTGACGTGGGGCTCCGGTTTCCCAAAGTTGGATCTGGCTCAACTTCTCTCTGGCACGCTGGTGCGGAAACACACGACCCTCCACTGACATGAACTGAAAGACCTCTGGTTTTGCCGCGGCACCTGATCCTGTCTGAACCCTCGCTAATACAGCTCAACTCATAAAATATGTATAAAACTTTGTATTTGTTGTATTGTTGAAACGTGTTTTTGTGTCACTTTATTGATCAGATTGTTTCTTTCTTCATGTTGTTGGTTGTGAATCACTTTAAATAATCAATGCACTAACTGTTGCATGATGAATGAAACGTCTCCAGCACAGAGGTCAGAGGTCAGCCAGCATGAATCCATCCTCGCTCTCTGCAGATGAAACATCCTCCTCCTCTTCCTCCCGGTGTGAAGCATGCTCTCTTTGTGTCTCTTTGTCTCTCATGTCGTCTCTCATGTGCCGATGCAAACCACTCGAAGCTCTGGCCCAGATTAAAGGAGGAGGCCTTTATTTTTAGACGGCCATGTTTAATGAATGACCTTGCCTTGAGTCTCCGGCTCGTCGTGTTCGAGTAGAGAAGGAGAGGTCCGCTCTGCTCTCACGCCATCCGTCACCTCTGGACTAGGTTAAAATGTTAAGATGCTGCTGCTGACAGCTGATCAACGTTATTTATATGTTACGTTACGTTTTGTATATGTTAAAGTTCAAGTGTTTCCAACATGCTCACTCCCACTGCAAGCCTCGTACTGCAAAATGAGATATTTTCATCAGATTAGTGTTTGTTAATCCAGAGACAGTCTGCGGGGACGTCACAGAGACTACGTCCAGGTTTTAGACAGTCTGCGTGGACGTCACGGAGACTACGTCCAGGTTTTAGACAGTCTGCGGGGACGTCACAGAGACTACGTCCAGGTTTTAGACAGTCTGCGGGGACGTCACAGAGACTACGTCCAGGTTTTAGACAGTCTGCGGGGACGTCACAGAGACTACGTCCAGGTTTTAGACAGTCTGCGGGGACGTCACAGAGACTACGTCCAGGTTTTAGACAGTCTGCGGGGACGTCACGGAGACTACGTCCAGGTTTTAGACAGTCTGCGGGGACGTCACAGAGACTACGTCCAGGTTTTAGACAGTTGGGGACGTCACAGAGACTACGTCCAGGTTTTAGACAGTCTGCGGGGACGTCACAGAGACTACGTCCAGGTTTTAGACAGTTGGGGACGTCACAGAGACTACGTCCAGGTTTTAGACAGTCTGCGGGGACGTCACAGAGACTACGTCCAGGTTTTAGACAGTTGGGGACGTCACAGAGACTACGTCCAGGTTTTAGACAGTCTGCGGGGACGTCACGGAGACTACGTACAGGTTTTAGACAGTCTGCGGGGACGTCACGGAGACTATGTCCAGGTTTTAGACAGTCTGCTTGGACGTCACGGAGACTACGTCCAGGTTTTAGACAGTCTGCGTGGACGTCACGGAGACTACGTCCAGGTTTTAGACAGTCTGTGGGGACGTCACGGAGACTACGTCCAGGTTTTAGACAGTCTGCTTGGACGTCACGGAGACTACGTCCAGGTTTTAGACAGTCTGTGGGGACGTCACGGAGACTACGTCCAGGTTTTAGACAGTCTGCGGGGACGTCACGGAGACTACGTCCAGTTTTAGACAGTCTGCGTGGACGTCACGGAGACTACGTCCAGGTTTTAGACAGTCTGCGGGGACGTCACAGAGACTACGTCCAGTTTTAGACAGTCTGTGTATATAACATGTTAATCTGAGCTTTAGAGGTGCTGCTACTTTTGGACCGAACCATGCTAGCAGTTTCCCCCTGTTTCCAGTCTTTATGCTAAGCTAAGCTGTTGTCAGAGTAAAATCAAAGAGTTCCTTTAATCTGTTTTTAGAGGAAGTCTTTACTCCTCCTCCTCCTCCTCCTCCTCTTCCTCCTTCCCTCTGTATCCATCCAAAAAGTTTGCTCTTCCTCCCCCTCCTCCCCCTCCTCCTCTCCTGTAGGTGAGCTGCTCATCACATGGTTCACATTTGCAGCTCTGTGAGACGCCATTTTGGAGGAAAGTTTGGAATTTGTCGACCTGGGGAGGAGGAGGAGGAGGAGGAGGAGGAGGAGGAATAAAGAGGAAGTAGGAGAAAAAGAGAGGAGGGATTTACACTGAGAGAAGTTTGACACGAATGCACAACGCAGGCTCTGCTGGGAATAACACACACACACACAAGTGTGCGTGCCAGTGCGGGATAAATCAGTGTGCGCTTGGCACGGCTTGAGTTTAGGTGTGCCACTTTGGGCTGGACTTTGAAGTTTTGTTTATTCCTGGCCGAACCGTCAGAGCTCCGGAGCTGCTCGTTTCCCTCCACCGCAGCTCCAGCAGCTCCAGCAGCAGCAGCGGCGGACAGCTCATGCCTGCCCCGCCTGGCGCTCAGCCTGCGCGGACACAGAGTGTTATTCTACTCGGAGTTTGGCACACGGAAGGTCCCGCTGGGTGAAAGCGAGAGCACGCCGGGGGCAGGGAGCCTCTCTGGCGGGGGGAACTACATCACGGAGAGTCGGTTAACGGACGGAGCTCACCGGAGCTTTTTCTTCTGGATCTTGTGGTGGTACTTTGAAGCGGGACTCCTGCCTGTTTTACCCGCTTTCCTCCGGAGACCTGCCGTTGTTATTTCCCCCTGACAGTTAGTTTGGCTCGGAGGGGAACTTGGTGTCGTCGTGGAGGGATCTCTCCTTCCTTGGAGCGGTGACAGCGAGCTTCAGCCGGCGGAATAATCAATAAAAACCGCCCTGTGGTGTGAGGAGTGTATGTGGCTAACACAGAACTAGCTCCGTACCGAGCCGAGCCGAGCCAGACCGTACCATGCCAGTGAGAAAGAAAGGTAAGCCGCTCTCACTTCAACATATTAACTAGCACGCTAGCCGTTAGCCTGCTCGGGTTTGGAAAGTCCAACTGTGTCGACGAACAAACACTTTAAACACACACACACACTTTAACACACACACTTTAACACACATTTAACTCGACGTGAAGACAGTTCACGCGGCTTATTAAGGCCTAACCGAGCCGAGCCGTGCCGTGCCACTCAGGTAAAAGTGAGTTTAAAGTAGGGCTAGCCGGTTAGCCGCCGCTGCTAACCAAGTTGTATATGGGGCAGCTCGTCTGGAGGAACTAAAAATAAACTGATGATAAAATATTCACACAGCTTCACAGGTAAACATATACACATGTAAATATATACACATGTAAACATATACACATGTAAACATATACACAGGTAAATATATACACAGGTAAACATATACACATGTAAATATATACACATGTAAATATATACACAGGTAAACATATACACATGTAAATATATACACAGGTAAACATATACACATGTAAATATATCAATATGTAAATATATCAAATATGTAAATATATCAATATGTAAATATATCAATATACACATATGTAAATATATCAGTGTTCAGACTTTAAACTTGTTTCTGTTTTAGTTTGACAAACTGTCAGTTCATAACAGCCTAATTATATTAAAGTCCACAGTGACTGTTTGAATGATCAGCTGATTTAATGATAAAATATCAATAATAAACTCCAGAGCTCAAAGTGACGTCTGCATGTTACTTCGTAATATTTGATTTTATTTGACATAAACTCAGATTTAGTGAAGTAACGCTGCACAGTATGAGATTCATGCACATCTGACCTGTCCATGTATTTGTGCCCATAACTGCAGACAACACAGGTCTGTTTATTAGTGGAGTTAATGTATAATTAACATATAATTAACATATTAGGAACATTAGTAACATATTGTGCAACTCTTATCACGAGTAGATTGTAAACAGGAAGTTTGCTGTCAGTTTCTGACCCCAGACACACCTGTGTCACGTTCACGTGAAGTCTCATCAGCAGAAATGTTGATTTCAGACCGATGACAGCATAAACCTGGACGTAGTCTCCGTGACGTCCCCGCAGGCTGTCTAAAACCTGACGATCTCCCCTTTAAACGGTTTCTCCGGGGCGTCCCCGCAGACTGTCTAAAACCTGGACGTAGTCTCCGTGACGTCCCCGCAGACTGTCTAAAACCTGGACGTAGTCTCCGTCCCCCCCCAATTTCTAAAATATTTTTTTTTCTTTGCCCCCCCCCCCCATTTTTAAAAAAACTGGAGTTTTCCCCCTTGCCCCCCCGCAGACTGTCTAAAACCTGGACGTAGTCTCCGTGACGTCCCCGCAGACTGTCTAAAACCTGGACGTAGTCTCAACAACAATAATTTTAATTATTTATCTTAATCTGCTCGTTATAATCCTTGACAGAAGATTTGAATAATTGGTTTTAAATCAGTAAACTGTGTGAAGACGTCACTTTGGGTTCTGTAAAGTTATTTTTCACTTTATTTCTCACAGGTTCTGATTTCTAACGGATAGTTCAGCCTTAAATTAATAGTTTTGTCCTTTTCCAGGCCCTTGAAAAGTCTTGTAAAAGTCATGTGACGGTCATCTGTTAGTTTATATATTTCAGTGAATATTAAAGCATCTTGCTCGGTGCAGCTCAGTGTTCGAGGGATTATTGCAGCAGTGAAGCAGCTGTTCATTCAGGCTGAGCTGAAGCTGCCGTCGTGCCTCAGATCAGTTTTCATTAGTCGGCGAGGCCCAGAATGAACCAGCGGCGTCGACCCGCTCGCCTCTGCCGTATCCTCGCCTCGCCTCACCTCTCCTGCTTCCTCTTCCTGTCGTGCAGATGCACAGCGAGCTCTGCTGCTGCTCGAGGAGTACCGGGCCAAGCTGCAGCACGCCGAGGACCGGCAGCTCCGACACTCCATCCAGAGGGTCATCGACATCTTCCAGAGCAACCTCTTCCAGGCTCTCATAGGTAACACACCAAACACACACACACCCTGGAAAGATCCTGGGCTTCTGTCGTGCAGAGTTCAAGGCATGGGAACTCATTGAAAAGTCCTGGAAGTTTGATAAGGCCCTAAATCAAGACCACAGATTCATTTTAGAGACAGAAACACAAAAATCTGAATTTATGGCGCATCAACAACAATACACACACCTGCCAGAGCGTGTCTGATGGACAGCACTCAGACACAAAGACAGTTTCTGTCCACCATACTGATCTTCTTCATGCAGGATGTCTCTGTGTCCTAACGAGGCGTAACCACTGATTGAACTCATTACTGAAGGTCAGATCTCTCATGTGAAACGTCAGTAAACTGGTCTGTGAACAGCTCCGGTCCACCTCCCGTGACCTCGTCACGTGTTGTAGGTCTGCAGGAAAGAGTCGGCCATCTTGGCATCTTGCAGCTTCTCCCGCTTGTTTGACGTCACAGCGTGGCGAGAGGTCGTAAAGTTTTATCGGCATGTCGGTGCGACTGTCCGGGAGTCTGAGAGTTAGAGAGCGCACACACAACACCAAACATCTGGAGACAGGAGAGGTCAGAGGTCAGGAGAGTTTGTTCACTGATGATGATGATGATGATGATGATGATGATGATGATGAGTGGTCTCCTCCATTTATTCAGACAGAGTAAAGTAACAGAGTAAACACAGTCACGGCACAGCGTCGACGTTCTGCACGTTGGTTCACGAGCTGACGTTCTTCTTGACGTTTGCGTCCTCGTTCCGTCTTTGTAGCTGATCCTTCATCATCTTCATGTTTGCTTCTTAAAGCTGGACAAAGTCTTTGTGTCTGCGAGGTTGGTCAGTCTGTCCACACCAACACAGTCTGAAAGTTCTTCATCCACGCCCTCCTTTCCTTTGGATCTTTGGAACATCAACAGATGTGATGAAGTGTGAATTAATATATTGAAGTCATTTAAATAAAATTAAATATAATAATATAATATAATAATTAAATATCGTCTGTGAGAGTTTACATCACATTCGTTTCACTGTGGGAAGACAAAATCATGACGATTGATATTCGATTGATTCTGCAGCCAGACTTCATCTGGTTCCGGTTTGTTCTGGTTTGTTCTGGTTTGTTGAACACCACATGTAGTGACCACACTGTAATTAATGCGGACTAATTAAAACTCTTTGATGTGGTCCATCGCTGTAAAGATGAAAGACTCACGTCCCACAATGCACCTCTTTTAAAGGTGTTTTTCCCGCCTTTTCTGCTGCATACGCTGACACATCCTGAAAACCTGGAAAAAGGAGAACAGACAGGAGAGAGCGACAGGCAGACAGACAGACAGGCAGGCAGGCAGACAGACAGACAGACAGACAGGCAGGCAGACAGGCAGGCAGACAGACAGGCAGACAGACAGACAGACGCAGACAGGCAGGCAGACAGACAGGCAGACAGACAGACAGGCAGGCAGACAGACAGACAGACAGACAGACAGGCAGGCAGACAGGCAGGCAGACAGACAGGCAGACAGACAGACAGGGTTTCAGGAGTTTTGATCAGGTTGAATTGTCCAGGCTGAGGTTAAACTTCCACTTCCTGCTGGTTGCTGATTGGTTGATGTGTCTTTATTTAAAAAGGTGTAACCCTCCTGATTTGTCAGTTTGTTTGTTGCCACGTATCGACTAACGAGCTCCTGGTCTGCAGATATTGATGCACAGATGTACTTTTCTTCGTCACCATGTCAGTCTGTTCTGATGTTGTGGGCTGGCTTCATGTGTCCTACAGAAAGTAGTGACAGTCAGTTAACTTGTTCTTTGGAAGTCGCTCTGCAGGTTTCCAGCAGCCGTTGTTGAGATGAAAGCACCGCGCCGCCAGCTAACGGGACCAGAGTAAACTGAGACGCTGCTGCAGGGTTAACGGACGACGAGCAGCAGGAATGTAGTCTGATGTGTTTGAGTTTCCCAAGACTGACTACGTCCAGGTTTTAGACAGTCTGCGGGGACGTCACAGAGACTACGTCCAGGTTTTAGACAGTCTGCGGGGACGTCACAGAGACTACGTCCAGGTTTTAGACAGTCTGCGGGGACGTCACAGAGACTACGTCCAGGTTTTAGACAGTCTGCGGGGACGTCACAGAGACTACGTCCAGGTTTTAGACAGTCTGCGGGGACGTCACAGAGACTACGTCCAGGTTTTAGACAGTCTGTGGGGACGAGATGCTGCAGAGAAATTGAACAGTCTTTTTGATCGTTGTTTAATAGTTTTGTCAGGATGAGTTGATTTCTTCTGCAGCACAATAAGATGTTTTGATTTGAACTTAATTCAAATATGAAATATGAAATAGATTGAACTGATCTGTGAGGCTGACCGGCAGAGACAAATTTAAACCAATCCATGTGCACAGATGCACTGTGTAAACAATAGTAATCACCAGATTTGTTACGTAATGTAATCACTTATCCTGCCGTGTGTCATCACGTCACTAATGAAATATTTATGGAGCTGGATGTACAAAGTATCAGTGTGTCATCACCTCACAGCAGACTGTTTACTCCTCTGTTGACATCAGTCAGCTGGAAACATGCCACACAAACTCACATTGATCTGTTTAAATATGTCTGTCTGCTTCAGGAGGGAAATGTTTTGTAACCAGACCATCCTGCAAACATCCAGTTCAGGTTCCTCCTCCTCCTCCTCCTCCTCCTCCTCCTCCTCCTCCTCCTCCTCCTCCTCCTCTCAGCATCTTCATCACTAATAGATGAGTGGAGATATCAGTGAGATCTCAGTGGCCTGTTTCCTTCCCTCTTCGTCTTCATCCTTCTCCTGTTTGGTCGCTCTGCTGCTTCAAACGCAGTCAACAAAAAGATCGTCACATCTTCCTGGATGAGACAGTGCCAACGATCATGTGAAAGGTTCTGATTACAATACTTCAAACAGCCAAACATCAACAAGGTCACCAACAGCAGACATAGCAGCCAGCTAATATTACTGACTAGTCCAACAGCAGTCAGCCCAGCTTCGGCTTTATCACGCTCTGCCACCAACAAAAATCCCTATTTTTTTTTTTTTCCGCGGTTTTTTCCCCCCCCCCTCTCTCCTTTTCTCTTCTTAGCTCCCACTCCTCTTCACTCCCTTCTCCTCTGCCATTATGTCCATAGAAGCTGCTGAGCCCGGTTACATCGCCCACTGGCCCATCTCCGGTTCTGGCACGACACTGGCTCTGCTCCCTGTCAGCATTCTGTAAGGTCACCTGTGGGTCGTTAAGGTCACCTGTTGTGGATGGTTGTTGAGGCGGAGCAGCCAGAGGACATCAGAGGGAAAACCAGAAAACATTTTCTCCATAAAATATGATCCAGTTTCACCAAAATCAGTGAAATAGTTGGTGGTGTGTGACTTAGTGCCGTAAAGCGTTACGTACTTCTCCCGACCCGGAGCCCAAAGTTACATAGTGTGAGAACAGACGTACGAATGACAGAGACACCATTCACCTGATCACAGGTCAGTGCAGATCAACAGGAGGTAAAGAGTTTCTAGTGTAAACTGATGTTCAACATATTTTGTTCGTTAATGTAAAAAGCAGAATCACGTCATGATTCCTCTAACATTGGGTGTGTTTGTCACGCTCACCCTGACGTCCCAGCATCTCTGATGAAAAATGGTTTCCAATCTGCCAAACCCCAAAAAGAGATGTCTGCAGCAGGCCGAGCAGCATGTAATCCCTCTGTGGACACGACGATTACCCCCCGTTCATAATCCCACCCCAGCAGGCCGAGCTGTGCGCTTCAGTTCCTCTTCTGGTTCTTTCAGTTCAGACTGGCCTGATTCCTCTCAGACAAACAGATGGCATCAATTGAATCTTTTCAATTTAATAAATCAACATTCAGTTTTCAGCCTGAATGATTTGGATGTTACTCTATGAACTGCAGAGTGTCTGAACTCAGGATTCATGACATCAAGGCTCGAGGGCTGCAGTCACTGATTATGTGACGTGATCGTTGAGTGCATAAAACAGAAAATATATCCAAATTCTTCTTCACGGCTTCTAAGAACCAAAGAGGACTCCTTCAGTCGCTGGTTCTCTTTGACCAACAGTCCAGAACCTCAACACAATCAGTTTACGGAGACGTTAACACCTACGACAGCAGAATGGTTCAACACACTGATGATGATGATGGAAGCAGCTGAGGAGTCTCTGAGAGCTGCACATGCTCAGTACAGATCTCAGATATGTGTTTATTCACCTGCAGACAAACAGGTTTTTATTTGTTCTGTGTTATATTTAATTATACTGAATCAAAATCATGTTTCTGCCTCACTAAATGTTGACCTGTTTGTCTGGATGAAGTCGGTGTAATGTCCTTTAACACAGCGTTACACTCAGCACAGTGTGGAAACATTAAATTGATGTTACACATTCAGGAGCAGCTCAGGTCATTCCCTCCAACACCACTTAGTTTTCTTTATTTGTTCAGTCACAGGTAAAGACCTTCAGACGGCTGCACACTGAACTTGTTCCACCTTGACGTGGACATGTTTAGCTTAGCTTAGCACAAACACTGGCAGCAGGTGGAAACTGTTAGCTTAGCTCGACTAAAAACAAAGAGTCCACCTTGTTTATTGAGCAGCTGTAAACGGACTCACTCTAAAATGCACCAGCTGAAATGTTAAATCAGCGTTTGATCTACGCTGTTGACCTCTGCACAGACTGTGCGTGCGTGCGTGCGTGCGTGCGTGCGTGCGTGCGTGCGTGTGTGTGGTGTGTGTGGTGTGTGTGGTGTGTGTGGTGTGTGTGTTATCCCGGACGTTGTGTGTTTTCCACACGGCTCTGACAGCAGCAGTCTAAATAGGTGTGGTCTTTATTAGACTGTACAACAGAAGCTCTTGTGTCGGTCTAACTGGTTAATATGATCACAGTCTTTAATGTGATTTAATATCTGAAGGTCGAAAATAAACTGAACTAAAGACTGTCTTTGAGTTTTTATGTTTGTTGATCTGCACTGACCTGTGATCAGGTGAATGGTGTCTCTGTCATTCGTACGTCTGTTCTCACACTATGTAACTTTGGGCTCCGGGTCGGGAGAAGTACGTAACGCTTTACGGCACTAAGTCACACACCACCAACTATTTCACTGATTTTGGTGAAACTGGATCATATTTTATGGAGGAAATGTTTTCTGGTTTTCTCCTCCGGCTGCTCCGCCTCAGGGGGATGCTGACAGGGAGCGGAGCCAGTGTCGTGCCAGAACCTGAGCTGGGCTCAGCAGCTTCTATGGACATAATGGCAGGGGAGAAGAGAGTGAAGAGGACGTTGACGGAGGAAGCTAAGAAGAGAAAAGGAGAGAGTGAGCGAGCAAGAAGCCGCCGGACAAGAGTAAATCTGGGACTGACTTTTAGTGGTTGGTGAGAGCTTGGTGAAATAAAAGGCTGAAAGACAGACGCCGAGCTGGGCTGACTGCTGTTGGACTAGTCAGTAATATTAGCTGGCTGCTATGTCTGCTGTTGGTGACCTTGTTGATGTTTGGCTGCAGAACAAATACTCGAGTTTAATCCGATTTATACGAGGTGTTTCTTCAGTTTGTAGTTATGACATTTATCGATCACTGCTCATTACCTCTTCTACCACAGAGAATGATGTGACCACTGTCAACAAATCACTTGATTAACTAATTAAAAATGAGGCTTTCACTGACCGGTGAGTACTTCCCAGCTTCGCTGCTGTATTCTGATCCTCTGTGGTTACTGCAGCGCTGCTGTCAAACATAAACCTCTAAGTCTGGAAACAGATCGCTGGTTTCACTGTAAAATGATCTCTTAACGGTCTCCCACAATTCCACAGAGGTCCCTTTTTATTGGACATCAATACGGCGCTGTGTTTAAGGTCGTCCCCCGAGGACGCTCAGGCTGACAGCAGAGAAACCCGCCCTGCCACAACCACTGCTCAGCCTTTAGTTTCTTTACAGTGTCGTGAGACACAGAAGCTGTTTGAGTTTGCTGTCCACACGTCTGTGAAATAAGACCAGTCATGAGGAGGCTGGACTCTGCAGGGAGGAGTGTGAAGGGTCTTTATTTCACACCTTACAGTCCAACTCTTCACGCCTGGACTGACCTTCAGTTTAATCAGTGGACAGAGCTTCAAGGTTTGGCTACCTCGTCCGAGTCGAGTCCGTCTAGCTCGACGCAGTGGACTCACCAAACTCAGATCAAACTGTCAAACAAGGCAGAGCTGATCAAATCGTTGACATGTTTGGGAGGATTGGTGCTTTAAGCTGAATGTCTCCTGCCTGCACAGTGAAACCTCTTCAGATGATCCAGAACGTGGCGGCTCGCCTGCTCTTCAGTCATGGAGCTCCTCTGTCTACCTGTAGCAGCCCACGTTAAATTCAAATCTCTAACACTGACTACAAAGTAGTCTCCGGTTCTTGAACGTCCTCATACAGACATATGTTACCTCCTCCAGTGAGCGACGCCTGGCTCTGCCACCCGTACGCTCAGGACGATCCAAACTTTTCTTGTCTGTTGTTCCCAGTTGGTGGAACGTCCTACCAGTTCCTACCAGATCAGGGGCGTCCCTCTCTACCTTCACAAACCTCCTGAAGACCTCCAGCTCTTCAGAGAGGACCTCCTCTACAACACTACCAACAACTGGACATGACACATCTGTCCCTCTACAACTGGAATGCAATGCAAGTCCTGCTGCTGTGGCTGAAACAGACTTAACAAACTCTTGATGATGAAGAGAGAAAAGAACAATCAGACCGGCTGGAAGTGAACAGACACTTTGTATTTTTAGATCTTACATCAGCTCCTGTACTATGTTGATATTTGGATCTATTTTCAGTGATTAAAGGGTGTTACATAACATCAGTGAAAAAGGCCTTTTTTCTCTCATTCGGCTCCTCTTTGTGATTTTCCTGCTGCCGGTGTCAGTCCGTTATAATCCAGTGTTTAGCATGGTGGAAGTGTGAGCTGCTGCATGGATCTGAATGTGAGTCTGATCACGCTGCAGTCTGAACAGAGTCAGTCTGAAGCTGCACAGATTACAGTTACTGCAGCAGCTCCACGTGGCACTGAGACATGCTTTTACTGTGAAAGGGCTGAGCTAAAGGAAGTCCTCCCAAACAGCAACTTTAAGTGAGTTCAACAACTTTTACAGAGGAGGAGCTCACATGTGAAAGTGACTTCTTCTGTGGTTGATGGATATCATATTTGAGCTCATCTCCTGCGGTCAGTTTGTTTAAATCCTCGTTCTTCAGTAAACTCATCTCAGATGCTGATGTTGATCATCTTCTCGATTCATCGATGAGTTGTTTGATGTGTCAGAAAATGATGAAAACTGTTGAGCGCAGGGGTGACGTCTCCACACCTCCTTCAACATCAAATTCAATGACTTCTCAAGGACTTTTCAAGGATCAACAACATGATCTGGCTGTCAGTCATCCGTCTCGTTGTTTGCAGGTTACTTTGTCGGCTGGTGTTGTGAGAACCCGATCTGTGTGGATATGTTATTTGTAGTTTACAAAATGAGTTCAGCAGCTAACGTGATCTATGAGACTAACTTATGAATTGTCCAGCTCCTGTTCTGGCATGACACTCCCCCGGTGCTCTGAGCTCACAGTCCGGGCAGCCCGGCTAACAAACGGAGCTAACATTAGCTAACAGCAGCTAACAAACTGAGCTAACATTAGCTAACAGCAGCTAACAAACTGAGCTAACATTAGCTAACAGCAGCTACAGCTGGCAGCAGATTACTTTCTCTTGATTCAGATATGTCTGGTGTGACTGGATGATGTTTTGATGTGGCTCTGAGGCGTCTTTAAAGTATTTATGTGTTTGTAACTTGTGGTGTGAACAAACCTTCCTGTCCTCTCAATAAGTATAAATAAGTGTAAAGCTCTCAGCCTCGAGGTCGCAGACGTGCAGCGTGAAAGCTGATACCTGATCAGATTTTAAAGGCCAGTAGCTGCAGCGACCGTCGTCAGCGACGAGCTGTTGAAGCGATGGTTTGTGGGAAAACATCTGTGCCGCCCGGCGGTCAGCTGCCAAAGAAAGCCTCGGTTATTTTAGACCAGCGCTCTGTGGAAGCTCTCCTCCAAAAATAAAAGCTGGATGTGACCACAGGGCCTGCAGGCTTTTTATAATGTCGGCCGCACGGAGAGCCACGGCCGTCTTTACTGCTCATAATATCAATCACAGCATCAGTCAGACAGCATGAACTGACCTCTGCTCAGCTTATACCTCTGTACACACAATGAGCTGATATTTAAATGATCTATTTATCTTTACTGATTTGAAGTTTCACAAGTAAAACAAAGAAGTTTCAATGAGGATCAAAAACAGAAACACACAAATAAAGCTTGCAGATTATTTTCTGTATGAAACATTTTTTCTCATAATAACCAAATCTATCCCGTGTGTTAATAATAACATTATAAAAGATGAAATCATGTAATTACCTCTCTGAGAGAGAGAGAGACAGAAAGTCGGATGAACGTGTGTTCATGTTCAGATCCAGACATAAGAACGTCCTGGTTATCACTGAAAACTCGACACGTCCTGCTCTGTGCTTCAGTTCTGGTTCAGGTTTTAGTGTCGCTGCCCTGATGGAGGTTCAACATCTGTCAGCACGTGAATCAGAATCACTTAATGTCCAGGTGTGAACACACACGAGGAGTTTGACTCTGGTTACACAAAAAAACAAGCAGCTTCACAGGTAAAGCTGCTCTAAAAGGTGTGTATAAAACCTAAATGTGAACTGTCAGAATAATACTTCATTTCTTCTGTTCATGTTTTCACACGTGTCGGACGGAGGTCGATGAAGCTCGACAGAAAGTCACAGAGATTCACAAGTTTTTGTTTTTTAAGGTCAAATAATGAATAGATGATGAAAATATCTGCTGATTGTCTTTTTGTTGATGGACTCATCGTTAAATCAGCTCGTTTAGTCTCGACTTTCTTTAGTTTCGACTTGTTTGAGCCTCCAACGTGAACTTAACGAGTCTATGAGTCGTAACGTCCTCAGTGTCTCATCTAGTCCTCAGATCTTTGAATAAATATATTACAAACGAGTTACAGGATCTTTAGAAAGAAGTCCAGGTCGTCTTGTCTCGTGAGTTTCATTTCTAAGAACTGAGTTATTTTCAGGTTTGTTCGCGGTGCCGGTCGGACCCGTCCGTCGGTGCTGAAGTTTCCTGATGACACGCAGGTCAAGTCCTGCTGCTGTTGTTGTTTCTGTTTCTGCTCTCGCCGCTACGCGACAACGTAACCTGACCTCAGCACTGACAGTCTCCACTCAGGACGCCGTCTGTCTGATCCGTCTGTCCTCAGGTGCCTCAGTCATGGTCCAAAACAACCGACCCACCGACCCACCGACGTCTGTCATCGAGATGTCTCTTCAGGCTTTACACACTTTAAACTTCTTTGACATATTTTTACACACAAAGTACACACTGTCACTCTGTAAACTTTATTATTCTTAATTATTAATAATGTATCACAGCTTTCATTTGCGTTTGCTCGTTTTCTTTTGACCGATGACTCAAACTCTGTTTGGATGGAAACACGACTCAGCCTCACGTGAGAAAATATTTGTTGATGACAAACTTAAGGAAAAATCCTTGAGAGTGCTTGAAAGTCATTGAAAATCCCTTGAATTTAATGTCACAGTGTTTTTTTTCAGTTTGATTATAAAGTGTGTGTCTCGTCTTCTGTCCTCTGTCTCCTCAGATATCCAGGAATTTTACGAAGTGACCTTATTGGACAACCAGAGATGGGTGGAGACGTCCAAGGCGGCGGACCCCATGGCGCCCGTCAACCTGTGGGACTTTTCCAGCCTTCAAAGCACAACGGTGACCTCGGACACTCTGCCCAGCCTTAGCACCAGCATCGAGGTAAGACCAGTGACCCGTCATGAACCCGTCATGAACCCGTCAGTACTCTGTCAGTACTCTGTCAGTCAGCAGTCACAGTTCAGATGTCAGCCTAAAGACTGCTGTGGCTCAAGAAGTGGAAGTTACCTCTGATGGCTTCAGTCTTCAGTCTTCAGTCTTCAGTCTTTAGTCTTCGGTCTTTGGTCGTTCATGTTGAGTTTCTTGGTAACAAACATTAAAAACGGTTCACGCCTTTCCAAACATGATGATCTCCTGTGTGAGTCCATCATGGACACGTTATGATGTTGTAATATTTAATGTTCAGCCTGATGGTGTCGCTCCATCGTCTGTCTGTTGAAGGTGCTGCTCGTGCTGCTGGGTGTTTTTTTATTTCAACTTAAAATCCTCAAGTCTCTTAAATGTTGAGTTATCAGCTGTGGTTCATTAACAGAAATTCAGCCTGAGTCAGCGAAAACCACAGAACCAAAATATTTACTTTCTGCTGAGTCAGCAGTTCTAAATTTCAGTTTGAGTCGTGAATCCCCCTGGGGGGGAACCAACGGCATCGAGCTGTCCACACACTTTTGGCCATGTTGACAGCAGACTCAAATTAAACAAAGAAGAAGAAATGATGGTGTGTGTGTGTGTGTGTGTGTGTGTGTGTGTGTGTGTTGTACTTTTCAGGGAGCTAGGCTAACAGTTTCCCCCTGACTCCAGTGTTTGTGCTAAGCTAGGCTAATCTCATCTGGACTGTTCCTTTTATAAAAGTTTTCACACCATGTTGAGGTGCATGATGGGTAAAGACGACCATTTGTTGAGATCCCGTCATGAGCTCCGTGTTGAGGAGGAGCTTATTGTTGGTGTGAGTCAGAGGCTGCTCAGTCCTCAGGTGAGGCTCACAGGTGAACTGTTTTACCTGCTACGTGCCAGATGAGTGGAGTTCATCCTCAGTCACTCATGCAGAGATGCATGTTCCCCACAGGATGAATCAAACTAAAGACTTGTATTAAACTGGTGTTTACAAGTAGAGACTCAGTGATTAGTTAGATGCTCGTTAACTCGTCAGTCAACAGACGCAACAAAACAAAAAGGCTGAAGACGTCACATCACACATGTACATATGTAAGTACAGAGCAGGAGGAAGTTGACTGAGGCTTGCTCAGCTGTGATTGGAGCACAGAGCGAAGAAAGGGGCGGATTTGTGTTGTACACTGTTTTCTCTGGTGACTAACTCCACCCGTCTGGCACTGAAACAGGCTCGAAACAAACCTACAGATCCAGTTTGACCCAGCTGTGTTTGTTTGCATTGAACTCCTTCTTTCTCTTTCCTCTTTCTCTGATCGTAAACTCACGCCGTCCCTCGTAGGACTCTCCCCTCCTAAACGAAATCCTGCACACGTTGGCGCAGGCCAAACGCCCGCCCGGACTTGACGGACAAGTAAGTACTGGACGCCTGCTGCTGTTGGTGGGAGGGGGTGTTGGTGTCGTCCACCTTCGCCGCATGTCCCATCCAGTCCTCATGTGCTTGGGACCATCGAAGGGGCGGGCGGGGGTTCTGGGTACAGGGTCAGGGATCAGGTTCGCCCAGATGGCCTCAAGGTGTCGCTGTAGTTTACATTGACATGAATGTGGAGAAACCAGAGAAGAGGTCTCAACAGCAGAGAGACGACTGTACGTGTCTTTCTGAAGTAAAACTTGGAGTACTCGCTGTTACAAAGCAGCTCAGTGCAGACAGGTGTGACTCAACATTGTCTGTGGGCCAGATGTGCTTCAGGTTAATCTGACTTAACTTTAACAGCGAGTGTCTGATGATGTGTTTGTTAAAGAATCGTCTCAGCAGGATTTCCTCGCTGGTTTCATGGTAATAAAAGAACTCCACCTGCAGCGACATGTTGAGGTAGTTTGTGCTGGGTTCAGGGCTCATGGTTCATTGCGCTTCATTCATTTTGGTTCATGTTGTCGGGTCTGAACAGTACACCTCCTGTCCTCAGAGCTGACACAGCAGAGAGTCAACACTGTGGTAACTATGTTCAGCTGTACTCGAGTATTTGTTCTGATTACATTACTTCTGATCAAAAACTAGCGAGTCGACAACTTTGCTAACAGCCAAACATCAACAAGGTCGCCAACAGCAGACATAGCAGCCAGCTAATATTACTGACTAGTCCAACAGCAGTCAGCCCAGCTCGGCGTCTGTCTTTCAGCCTTTTATTTCACCAAGCTCTCACCAACCACTAAAAGTCAGTCCCAGATTTACTCTTGTCCGGCGGCTTCTTGCTCGCTCACTCTCTCCTTTTCTCTTCTTAGCTTCCTCCGTCAACGTCCTCTTCGGTCTCTTCTCCTCTGCCATTATGGCCATAGAAGCTGCTGTGCCCGGTTAGATTACCCGCTCACCCAGCTCCTGTACAAATCTCCTTTGCTAACAGACAGTGTTCAACATGAGCTAATGTTAACTTAGAAATGGTGTCTGCTAACGTTATCACAAAGAATGTCAGATATATTGTCATATTGTGGTTTTAGCTGGCTAGCATTAGCATGCTAGCTAACGTATCAATTTTCCTGTCTTATGTGGATAACATCATACAGACTCTTGGTCTTATCTGGCTGTAAATTTTCTGTCCTGTCGTTGCGAGGCAGTTGGATACATGCGGTAACGCTGATTAGCTTTAGCTTGACGCTCGCTAATGTTATTGCAAGCAAAACAGTGAGTGGATATGTTATTTGTAGTTACCAAATGAGTTCAACAGCTTACGTGACCCATGATATTAACTTTATGTACAGCCAGGCTCTGGTTCTGGCACGACACCGGCTCCGCTCCCTGTTAGCATTCCCCCGTCAGCGTGATGGGCATGTAAACCTCCTCTTCTTCTTCCTGGTGGTCCAAAACGCCTGTGATACAAACACTAACACACCCCCGGTGCTCTGAGCTCACAGTCCGGGCAGCCTGGCTAACAAACTGAGCTAACATTAGCTAACAGCAGCTACAGCTGGCAGCAGTTTACTTCACTGTCCAACAGGAAACTCCAGCTGTGGTTTAGAGCGCCTCGCCTTTCGTGGACTAAACCTTCAGGGCTCACTCGGAGAGACTGGAGCTGTGCTGGTGTTCAGGAGCTGTACTGGTGTTCAGGACCTTCATGGTGGTGGTTCGTGTGGATTTGAGTTCTGGTTTGTGTGCAGGTCTTCGGTCATATTTGGACTGCTCGGGTTCTTGTTTGTGTTTTCATGTCCTGCTTTGAAAGACATCATCACATCTGTTCATGTTTAAAGCTGTTTAAGCAGAAATGTGTTAAGATGATCTGAGGGGACGCACCATGTTTAATGACTTTGTGTTCATGCAAATAATCTGTGTGAAGCTGAAACAAACGTCGTTCACCTCTTGCAGCTCGGTTTGCTGTGATGTCTGCAGACAGGTGAAAGCAACTCACAGTAACATCTGAGGACAGAGCAGTGAAACACACTCAGCTGCTCCAACAGTCCAACGTATCTATTTAAACACCACGCACTCATTACAAAACACCTTTGGAAGTGTTCTTTTGTTTAAAGGTCCAGTGTGTCAGATTTATGAGGCTCTACAACATGTCACAAATATGAAGAACAGGACTCACGTTCAGACCGCTGAGGCAGAACAAACAGCTCGACGAGGCAGGAAATGGTCAGCACCAGACGAGCAGTCCGACTCAACGAAACTCCGAAAGTAATGACACCCAAACAAACAGACTAAATCCACGAGTGACGGCAGAATAATGAGACACAGGTGAACTCATCACAGAAAAAACTGTTTGGGAAACAACGGCAGGAAGTAAAGTTACAGACACAAGGATTACAAAATAAAACAGGAAACACTAAACCATGACAGAGTGTGACAGAAATGTTATGTTATATCTGTAACGTTTGAAGGCTCTGTGCGTTCAGGACTGCCTGATCTGATTGATGTCATTCGACAAACTATAAATAAAATATCAACGCTCTGCTCTGAACCGATGCTATCAAAACTACAGCTGCTACATTTACAAATATAAATATCCAGGCTGCAGAGAGGAGACAATCATTGTCTTATTTTAAAACTATAAACTGTGTAAATAAATGTAGAGTGTGTCTGACATACATTATTATTGACACTGCAGTAGCACAGAGACTTCAATACAGTTAGTCAAAGGCAGGCTTGAGGTTGCCAAGCAACCAGGGTCAGCTGCAGGTCAGAGCAATTAACTGCAGCTGTGCTCTGTCTGTGTGTGAGTGACTGCTGAGAGACACAGAAAATCTCTAAATGAACCCCCTCCAACTAGTGGACACTAATGCCAAACGGTAGGTCGTATCAAAAAGCCCAAATGACCGTGAGCATCCTCATCTTGTCGACCATGTGAATGCCGAATTTCAGTGTCTAAAGTTAGAAAATGTGACCTGGGGAGAGAGAGAAAGAACAGGTGCCCCGTGCTCCTTTGGGAAATTTCTCCTCTCCAGTTTACATGGGAGTAGATGGGGCTGTCGGTGGGTGATCCTGGCGCATCAGTGTGTCTCCCGCCAAAACTATAAGTCTGACAGCTTCAGCAGTGATATCGCTGCGTAGCCCACGAATTTTCCTACGTTTCTACGTATAAATTATTTCTGTAGAGTGACATTTGTGGCCACGAGAGCCGTTTGCAAATGTATTTTTTGACAAATGTTTCTCTCCCTCTCCACTCTAGCGATGATGTCACCCACTCTAGCTCTGGAACATTCTACCAATACACACCCATTGTAAATGTTGGCGTGGTTTTTGGTGATTTTTGGCAAAACCGTTTGGTGAAACTCTTAGAAAAGTCACAGCACGCCATTCCCGGCCGAGCCGGTCGTTTTGATACCTTTTTTGTGTATGTATGGGGATAGTGAATAGTGGCGTTGCAGGCACACTCAATAAGGAGTGTCATCACGTCCATATATGGTCTCCGCTCAGGTGATCATGTTCACGAGCTGCAGAGAGGTTGAACTGCACCGCTAAGTCCTGCACACTGGTCCTTTAAGTACAAGTACAGATACTACACTGTAAAAAATACTCTGTCAAAGTATAATCAGTAAAATGTATTAAAGCAGTAAACTGTGACTGGTGTTCTGTTCTCTGATCTCATTGGATGACTGTGACTCGAGTTGTTGAGGTGGAGCTCAGTTTGAACCGACGATCAGTGTGCTCATCATGAATGACGAATGAAGTCCTTTTTTTTTTTTTTATTGTCACAGCAGCCAGCTAATATTACTGACTAGTCCAACAGCAGTCAGCCCAGCTCGGCGTCTGTCTTTCAGCCTTTTATTTCACCAAGCTCTCACCAACCACTAAAAGTCAGTCCCAGATTTACTCTTGTCACTCTCTGCCATTATGTCCATAGAAGCTGCTGAGCCCAGCTCCAGTTCTGGCACCACACCGGCTCCAACCTCCTCTTCTTCTTCTTCCTGTGGTACAAACACTAACACTCCCCCGGTGCTCTGAGCTCACAGTCCGGTAGCCCGGCTAACAAAGTGAGCTAACATTAGCTAACAGCAGCTACAGCTGCAGCAGTTTACTGCTCGTTGATTATTTTTCAGATTTGGAAGTTTCACTGTAAAAAAAGGTTGGTTACATCACTTCCTGTGGCACGCCGTATGATGACACACATGAGGGGGGGAGGGGGGGCACAGTCACAGTCACATGACAGATTCATGGAGCTGTGAAATATTCATACTTGTGATTCCCACCCGCCCACGCTGCCTTGTCTCCTGCTGCCGCGACACACACTCTTCATCCTCCTCATCTTCGTCCTCCTCGTCTTCATCCTCCTCGTCTTCGTCCTCCTCGTCTTCGTCCTCCTCGGCCATGTGGTGTTGAGTCATTCACGTCATAACGAGTGGTCGGTGTGTTTTTTCTTAAACGTTGAATAAAGCCTGAAGATGGCGGCCATCACCTTGACGTGTTGTGTTTGTGATGAGTTTGTGGTCTGATGTTGAAGTAGGACTTCTTGCCGCTTCTTTGGAGAACTCGTGCACCGTTATGTTCATTAACTGTTTCTATGAATCCTTTGAAGAAAATCCAAACTCAAATGAAGATCTGTTTCTTTTCTTTGTTTTCTATCAGCGTGAACTGAAGATATTTGGATTCTGGACAAAACAAGTCATTTAAATATTAATATTTTCATATTATATGAGCTCTTTAAACTATTTTCTGACTCTTATTGACCAAAACTGAATTTACTGAGAAAATAATTGGCATTGATTGGACTGTTCAGGGGTTTGAGTTCAGTTCATACAGCTGTTATTCTCAGTGTGTAGTTTAATGTGTTATTTTAATTATATTTAAATATTAAAGTAATCCGCGTGTTGTTTACACGCTCATAAAGTGCAGGTATGTTAGTGTTGCCTTCACTGCAGCTGGTACAATTCGGTTTTAAATCAAAGGTCCATGAACATCTCAGTTAAACGGCAAACAGGAGGGGCGTCACGGCGTTACATCAGTCCGTTTTAGTTACAAGAGTACTTGTACTCTGTTTGTACTCAGTTACTTTCACCTCCTTTGGTCGTTACTGCTCGTGATAAGTGCCCTTAGTGTGACAGTTTAGATTTCCCACAGCTCGTAAACGCAGCGCTAGCCTCGAGGAGCGGGGCACGGTGAGTCCCGCTCGCTCCCGCTGAGCTCCGGATACCGGCATGAAGGAGGACCGGGGGAGGGATGAGGTGGCTCTCCGGTGAGCACACACACACACACACAACACACACTCTCTCTCTCGCCGGTACACGGTGGCTGTCGGTCGGTGTCGGTGTGTGAATGTAACGTGATTTAAATGAAGACGGAGACTTAACGGACCTGGCTGGAGCTCGCGCAGCAGGAGGGAAGCGCACGCGGTGACATGCTGATGTTCCCGGGCTTTGCTCCCGGCTCGGAACGATGGACTGCATCTGTATCGTCACGACGAAGGTAAAACAAACAAAACCCGGGAAACACCGTGAAAACACGAACACACACACGGTAGAACACGGATTTAATTAATAATGAGTCTGTGATTAATCCGGCGTGTGTTTGATCCTCCAGACATCTTTAATTTAAACAATAAAACGACTTTATTCAACTATTTTCTCCTCAAACCGACGATCGGTTCCCGCGTAAATACCGTAAATAACAAACGGAGGCTGGTGGCGACCAAATTAAAGAAGTAGCGTTTGTACGCAAACACGGTAAATATTACAAATTATATTAAAGCCGAACAGAATAATGAGGACAAATACATACTGTCATGTTATGTTGTGATTGATTGTTAATTTGTGATATTTTAATGGTAGTTTGTCTGATCAATGCTTTGTATTGATTATTGACGGTGGCTGATCAGGCTCATTTTCATTATTATGTGTGTGCGTTTTAATCAACTTCCCAATTTAACCAGATGAAGTGACTAATGATGAAAGCTTCTCATTATAATTCACTTTATTATAATTATTTCAGGACAGGTGGGCGTCTTGAACCTTGTGTTTCTCCTGGAAATCCTGGAGATTTTTAGATTAGTCCTTGTAGACCTGGAAGATGAGCGAAGAAGTTGAATGTCCTGGATAATTAATCATAAACACGTATGATTAACATGTCATAAACACGCTGACAGGCTGTGTTCAGGTAAAACGAGGTTCAAATGGTTTTTAATGGTTGGAGATGCTTTCAGGATCCTGGAAAACCTGGAAAGCCTGGAAAATTAAGATGTGTACTGGAAGATATTAATTTTGAATAAAATTGCTGTAGTCGTCTGGCCTGGAGAATATTCCTGTGTGCTGCGTGATGGCAGGATGTGACGTGACCTTTGTGTCTGCTGGTTTCTGAAGTTTGTGTCGAGGCGAACGCTCGGCGTGTGTGTCATGTGACCAGGCTGGTTCCCACAGAGCGTCTGACGGCTCTAATGTTCAGCAGAAGAGTCGTGCTGTGATGTTTGGACGCTGGTCTGGGATCCGATCCCTTCAGGCCTTCGTCTCTTTCCTGTGTCCTCGCCCTGCTCGCCTCTGATTGGCTCTCAGCTCCACGATCCTCCTCCATAAAAACTCTCAATAGGCTGCTTTGACCTTTGACCCACGGCCGTGTTTCTGCTGGATGATAAACCTCCAATCATTTACTGGTCGGACTCGGTCGATTGTGTTTCTGATGAGACGTTGCTTACGTGTCTTATTCAGTGTAACATCCAAACAGGTTAATCAATCATCGTTTGAGCCTCAGCAGGCGGCAGGTGTGATGTCTGACCTCATTAATCGTTAATTGATCATTAATTGTTGTTGTTAGTAACAAAGTGATTTTTCCTGTTGTCGTCTGTGGCAGCTGAACAGACGCTGATGCCTTTTCCCTGCAGCCCTAATCTACCCCCCACCACCACACAGACAAGGTGTTAGGGCCTCAGGTGCTGTGTGTGTGTGTGTGTGTGTGTGTGTGTTTGTAGGGCAGCGCCTCAGTGTTGGGACTATTTTCAGCTTCTTATTAAGTGAGTGCTGCAGCTCTGTGGCTCAGCAGGACCAAACACAGTCAGCCCGGTCTAAAAACAGCTCTGCACACACACACACACACACACATACACATACACACACACACACACACACACACACACACACACACACACACATACACACACACACACACACACACACACACACACGTGACGACACATGTTACATGTTAACACCACGTCTGATCATGAAGTTTATTCAGATTTCTGCTGAATGACCTCGCAGCATCGTGTGCAGCTGTTCAGTCTCCACCTGTTGAACGCTGCTCTGCTCTCTGATCAGGTGATGGAGACCTGCTACTCACACTGAGCCACTTTCTGAGCTGATTGGCGTTTGCAGCAGCCAATAGCGAGTGTCTGTTACACCCCCACCGCTATGCATTGCAGCTAGCGCTATGAGCTAGCGTCAGCGTCTACCTTCCAGTGAACACGCCTGGACCGAACAGAACCTCTGAACCAGCAGTGTCCAGTCTAACAGTGAATACAGCAACAGAACCTCTGAACCAGCAGTGTCCAGTCTAACAGTGAATACAGCAACAGAACCTCTGAACCAGCAGTGTCCAGTCTAACAGTGAATACAGCAGCCTACCGAGGTGGTTTTCTTGCCGGGTTTGGCTCCTGGCATCCCGGGCTGAGTCAGTTCAGTTAGCTACACGGCTGACCGAGCTAACCACAGTTAGCGCTTCACTACTTATCAATGTTTCCATCATAAAGTCTGTAAATCACCTCGGTACTGTAACGTTATTCCCTGTTGGTCTCTGAGGCTGTGCTCCAACCTGGTCCGGTCCGGCTGCTGAGCCCGGTTCTGTTGCCCAGATTCAGTTAGCAGCAGTTATCACATAGTGTTGCAGACATCAGAGGGAAAAGCAGCAAATATATTGTGAATAAAATCTGAATAAAGTTCTGGTTCTGTACAGTAATCAGTGAGGCCCGGACAGAGATGACTGTAGCAGCCCTCACAGTCACTGAAGACACTGTGTGTCAGTGCTGGACAGACACTGGAGGACAGAGGACAGAGACACTGAGACAGACTTTATGACTTTAAGCTCAGTGATCTAATTTTGGACCTTTTTTTTGGTTGAGTTTGGCAAAAGTATTGCCGACTGTGCAGTTGCAGCGTTGCTCCATGTTTCCATGGCCTGAATTTTTTAACGCTGACTCACGTTAAATGGTAACTACACCCTCGAACTCTGCTAAAAACCTCCCTCTGAGAATACTTTAAACATCCGTCAGGGGAGTGACGGAGCAGCGACTGTTTGAGGCCTCGTAGCGAGGTGATCGTGTGGGCCGAGCGAGCAGCTCTGATACCAGAGGCTGTGTGTACACTGTGTGTCTGTGCCAGTACGTAGTCATAGCCCTGCTGTTCATCACCAGCCACAAATATCCTGAATGTAGCGCCGTTATCAGCGAGTCCATGTGTTGTGTTTACTGCCACTGAGCAGGAGTAAATCTCATTCATGCTGTTAACGCTACCAGCTGCTCTGTATGAGAGGCCTGGAGTCTTCATGTTAACCTGTCATGTTAAAATCACTGCCAGTGAATCAGTCAGGTGAGATAAAGTCCTGATCTTTGTATCGTTGATAGTTTAAGTTGTCATAAATAACCAGAACCAGAAATATACATCATTACGTTGATATCTATGGTTTTATTTTGGCGGGTTTCCACCCGGTTTCCTTCTTCTGGAAGCTGTCAGATTGTGTTGTGAGGGAGATCCTGACCCACCGTGCAGAGTGAACATAACATCATCACTGTCGGTAAACAGAGGGACTGACCCGGCTCTCTCAGCCCAGACAGAGGCTGTTTTCTGGGGGACAGTTCACCCAAGAGTCTGCATGGAGGTCCGGTTCTTCAGTAGAACTCTGCTGGTGTGTGGAGCGTTAACAAGAAGCTTGTGTTTAAAGTCAACAGCCTGAGAGCAGCTGACCAACCATCTGTGTGTTCATCATCATCATCATCATCATCATCATCATCATCATCATCTTCATCATCTTCAGCGTCGTGTTTAGTGTCCCAGCTGAGCAGTGTGTTTTCCTTCATTCTTTACTGTTTACTGGGACAGCTCGTGTGACGGGGATTTTTTTAAGTCGTGTGACGTGGCAGAAAAAAAGGTTTGGAAACACTAACCACAGAAAGACACACCCATAACACACACACACACACACACACACTGTCTGCAGCAGCTGGAGGTTAAACTGAGACTTCACAGTCTTTCATCAGTTTTTCCACAAAATGACCACAAACGAAGCTGCAGGGGCTGATGGGGAAAGTCGATCAGCTGTTTACCTGCTCCTGTGTTGACGGATGAACTCTTCTTTGCTGCTCTCTGCTCCTGAGGGGCAAACACGACTTAATTATTTATGTTAATTACCGGCTGCTGTAGCTGAAGGCCGTGACGAGTTATAGGATGAGACGGCTGCTGTCGCGTGTGCTTTAAAAAGAGTTAAACATGTAACATGTAGTCATCGTCACGCTTCACAAGGGTTATATTTGGAGTTTTTATTTTTTATTTATTCAACATTAATTTTATATCGAGCCTTTTTTATTTTAGTGAGTCTGTTATTTTCTATTTTTATTTTTTAAATAATTTTTATTTGTTGTAATTAGAAAATTATTTTTAATATTACATTTATTTTTAGTTAGTGATTATTTTATTGTCTTAATTAGATAGGTTATATATTTTATATATTTCATTTGTAAAATTAAGTAATTTTTATATAAAATATGTTTATATATTTTAAATTTACAAACTATAGTGTTTTATTACATTATTCATTTTTATATTTTTTATGTATGAAATATTCAAAAATTATTAATATTATGGTTATAATTTTTTTACATTTTATTATTTTTATATATTTTTATATAATTTTATAGTTTTATTTTCCTTTATTGTTAATTCTTAATTCTAAAGTTTTTATTTGATGTTTATCATTTGTATAGAGTTCTATTCTTTTAATTACATTCAGATTTTATTTTTTATTATTTTCTGTATAAAATTGTATCTTTAAATGTATTTTTATTTTAGTTATGGTGTTTTATTTTATTAGTTTTTTGTTTAGCAATGCAAATATTCACAGTATAGGACATTATATAGATTATAAATAAAAAAAATTTCAAGTAGGAATAAAAATAATTGTATGAATAATTGGGGTGGGAGCAAAAAATTGTGATTTTTTTGTTTTAAGATTTTTAAATCGATTTTTTTTGTTGTTGTTGTTCAAAAATTGAACAATTTTAGCTAATTTAGGGCGAAATGTTTTACTTCGACTACCTAGTAACGTGACATATCAAAACCAAAACAGAAAGCGAAGAATGGCGGACAACTTGCAAAAATGCAGAGATAAAACCTCCACCAGCACATTGTGGATTTTTTGCTTTGAAGGGAAAAGCTGAACTGGACATGTGGAAAGCTGTTTGTAAACTCTGTAATGCACACCTCGCGTTACTGCCCACCTGGCAAGACGCCATCCTGAGGTAAATGCAGAGCTAACAGCCAAACGCTCCACAGCAGCAAGCCAGCAGACACTCAAAGCAGCACTGTACGTCCACTGACTGAGCAGGAACAGCTAAATAAGCTAAATGAATACTTGAGAAAAATATTTTTTTATATTGTACATTTGTTTGCCTCTTTTACATGCAGTCCAGGCTTTGAAAAGAGAGTTTAAGTTCACTTTATTATGCAGTATGTTAATTTAAAGGCTCCTCAGGAGTCGACAATATAAATGGCCCGGTGGCCCGGACGTACTTTTAAAACCGTCCGGGCCACCAGAACGCTCAAAGCACTAGCCCGGTGGGGCCAGTGAAAAATATGCCTTGAAAAAAATATGTTTGGTAAAAAAAAAAAAATCTAATTTCACATTAAATCCCTGTGGTACTGTGTTTTGCAATGACTTCTGTGAAATTGTCTCGGTTATTACCGCTAACACATAGTGTTACGTGATCCCGATCAAAGACAGCCGGCGCTGTGCTCTCCCACTATGAGACCTGAATGGCCTGCAGTGAATGCTGCGTTCAAGTGACGTTGTCATAATCAGAAAAACTAAACATAAACAATAGAAACATGAACTTAAAAAGGCCGAAAGAATGACTAGCAAACGTGGGAACCGGGAATTTCCGTCACACCGTTTTTACCACGTACCGTCCCGGTCGGGGACAAGTGGGAGGCTGAGTGCATCGTGTGCAAAGCTGGCACATATGTTTCAGTGTCTAACCCTCTGAGGACGGATTGGGCGAATCCGCCCAAAAAGTCTAAAGTTTTACATATCGGTTATTGGTATTGGCCTTTAGGAGCTGAAAGTTATCAGTTATGGGTATTATATCGGTATTATGCATTATATTATTATTAATAACTTGGAATTATTATGATACAATTATTTTAATCATCTAATGATAAACACTTGCTTTATAGAAATTATAGTAGCTAGTCTTTTATATTTTTGATGAATACAGGCGGGAAATGTTAGATATGTTCAATTCCTGAGCCAGTGGTTACAATGGTGGGGCCAGTGAACTTCAACTTCAAATTTTTCCCTTATTGTCTACCCCTGCTCCTATTTGTGTTGTGTGCAGATAAATGTAGCAGCTTACATCAAAAGTCTATACGTTTAATTCATTCTGTTAGAAAGGTTTCAGATGTGGAAAGTATAACCCTCAGAGAAGTATATATATTTTTACCTCTTTTATATGCAATCCAGGCTTTGAAAAGAGGGTGTAAGTTCAAATGTAGCAGTTAAAATGGTTCAAATATATTGCTGCTAAATAAATCTTAAAAACAGACTCACATGTGATGGCTCCTGATATAGTCTGTACACATCATCATAGTTTAACTCTTTCACATGGTTTGGTGTTAAAAAAAAAGCAAACTAAAAATCGTCAATATCAAAGAATCACAATTTAAATCGAATCGGCACCCAAAAAATCGTAAAAGAATCGAATCGGGAGAAAAGCACATCGTCCCAGCCCTGATGAATCAATCGTGCTGTCGGATCAGAAACTTCTCTGCAGCAGGAAGTCTGTCGTCATGTCTCTGTCGCGTGGTTACGTGACGTCTTTTTGTCTCTCAGCTGTAATTTGACGGTTCGTGGTGGACGAAGTGATTCAGGTGCTGTACTTAAGTAAAAGTACTAATAGGAAGTATAGAAGTACACGAATAAATGTAATGATGCGTTGTCCGTCCGTCCGTCAGCTGCCTCACCACGGTGACATCTTACATCTGTAGTCATGGTAACAATAAGTGTGATGTGTGACAGTATTTTTACTGTCTGCGATGGAGAACCCAAAGTGCTTCGACGCAGCGTTTATTCTGTGATATTTTTTAAATTCATTTATTTCATTTTCCTCAAAGTACCACCAGCGGTACCACGTACCACAGTTTGAGAACCATTGAAATAAAATATTTCAGGTTTTTCATGTTTTAAAATGAATTTAGTTTTATTAAATTAAATAAATTCCTCTGCGTACCACTAGAGGGAGCTGGTTAGTTTGAGTCAGTGACGTGTCGTCCCCGTAGAGCAGCGTTAAAGAGGACGCTGACTCTGCAGCTACTTCTGGGGACCGACATGTCCTTAGAAGGACGCCGCACGCTGACCGACCAAAAAACGACTGATGATTCAGACCACCTTCTTTCAGGGAGCAGTCTGTGTGTGTGTGTGTGTGTGTGTGTGTGTGTGTGTGTGTGTGTGTGTGTGTGTGTTGTTTATCCGCAGTGTGAATGTAACAGTTGTTGTTTATGCAACAGAAAAGTCATGTGACGCATCCTGTTGAGCCGAACTCAGAGTCCAACTGTGACGACAGAAGTCAGAGCAGGAAGTTTAACAATTCATCGCAACTATCGCTGAAACAAACACAGAGACCCACGCCGTGCTCCTCATTCTAATAAGTGTGTGTGTGTGTGTGTGTGTGTGTGTGTGTGTTGTAAGAGGCTGATGTGCCCTGAAGCCAACAGGAGCATCCATGCGTGTTCAACAAAACACACACACACACACACACACACACACACACACACAGGCTGCCAGCAGACTGCAGGGAGGTGAGGAGAACAGAAGGAGAGGTTAGAGAGGAGGAGGAGGAACAGAGAGGATTCTGGGAAGGCATGGGCGTGGCGCTCAGTCTGGATGATGTGACCTTTGACCTTCAGTGATGACGTCACGTCAGCAGGTTTCCAATGAAAGATCAGAGGTGGATTAAATATCTCTCTGAGCTCGTTAACAGACCTGGACCGAACAAGTCCTCTGAGACGGACTGGTGGAAAACTTAGAAGTTATGATTGATGACACACTAACCTTCTCCAATCGTGTCTCCTCAGTTGTCCGGTCATGCCTTACCTAACTCAACATGCTGCTCAGCTCCTGACACCAGCTGTGTTCATCTCAACACTAGATTACTGTTCGTCCTCCTGACGGGCCTCCAGCCTGCACAGTGAAACCTCTTCAGATGATCCAGAACGTGGCGGCTCGCCTGCTCTTCAGTCATGGAGCTCCACTGTCTACCTGTAGCAGCCCACGTTAAATTCAAATCTCTAACGCTGACTACAAAGTAGTCTGCGGTTCTTGAACGTCCTCATACAGACATATGTTACCTCCTCCTGGCTCTGCCACCCGTACGCTCAGGACAGTCCAAACTTTTCTCGTCTGTTGTTCCCCGTTGGTGGAACGTCCTACCAGTTCCTACCAGATCAGGGGCGTCCCTCTCTACCTTCACAAACCTCCTGAAGACCTCCAGCTCTTCAGAGAGGACCTCCTCTACAACACTAATGATACTTCTGTCCCTTTAAGAATTAGATGTTGTGTTTTACTGTTCAAGTTTAAGCCTGAACGACTTCACCTCTGTGATCTGATCTGACGTTTTCTTAGTGTTTACTCTGCAGAGCTGCTGCCTCCTCTTCCTCCTCTTCCTCCTGTGATCCTGTGATCCTCTCGGTCTTCCATGGTCGTCTCCCTCGGGGTCTCTGCCTCTCTAACTCTGCGTTTGTATTCATGCTCTCTGCGGTTCCCTGCATATTAAACTGAGCTGTCATATCTGCAGCAGCGCCGCTGAATAATGGATTCTCCTCTGTGTTACAGAGAGATGAAAAGAAACGTGAATCTGTTCACATGGTTTGTGTCATTATTAAAATGATCCTTAATGAGAGGAAACGTCTGATCGAGGTCTGACACTGACACTACCTGCTGAAATCAGAGCACTGCTCCCTGAAGAAGACCAGAGGACGCGTCTTTAACGGTGTGTTGACTCCTTTCCTGTGGCTGACCTGGACAGTTTGCTGTTTGCAGGTCGGATCAGGTTCTGGTTGTTAATGGATCTTTCTGTGGGACAGATTCAGATTTTAAAATGTATTTATTTATTTCCCTGAGATGATGTGTTCATGGTCCCTGGCTGTCTTAAAGACTTTTGGCAGTCTTAAAGTCTGTTGGCAGTCTTAAAGACTGTTGGCAGTCTTAAAGTCTGTTGGCAGTCTTAAAGACTGTTGGCAGTCTTAAAGACTGAGGCCTCTCCGTCGGAGCAGTTTGCTTCATTTCTTGGCCTGCAGTCGTCTTTTTCCTCGCCGGCCTGTCGGCAGCTTTGTTCTCGTGCGGCCTCTGGTGAATCCGGCTCTCTTTGTGTTCGCGGCGCTCGTTGCCGGGACAGGAAGTGCTCGACGTTTTGATTGACTTCATTGCTTTCCCACAGAGAGCACATCACAAAGCTGCGACTTCCTGTCCCCGCGCTCTGCTAAGAGCTTTTCCATGTGCCACTTTCCTCTGAGGCCTGCAGCCCGATCTGATCCCAGGTCAGACACTCAGGCTGCCGGGCTCCTGGTCCTGGTCCTGGTCCTGGTCCTGGTCCTGGTCCTGGTCCTGGTCTGAAGACCTGGTCACCTGCTGGACAGTTTGAAGTGATGAGATGATTACAAATGAATATGGTGCGTCTGAAAGTAATGATTATTTTCATTTTCTGTCGATCAGCTGATTGTTGATGATTTTCTGATATTTTGGGGCGATGAAACGATGAAGCTGGCGCCTTCAGGTGTCTTCAGAGATTCAGTTAAAAAAGAAATCAGCTGAAACTCTTTAAAAAAAGATTAAAATGATTGAACGATTATTAAAATATTTGTCAGTTAACTGTCTTTGGTTAAATTAAAGTCAGGGTCAGTTTCAGCCCTCGTTAGTCGGTACCTGTTTGAATGGCGTGCAGTCACATGCAGCACATAAAGAAAGTTACACATCACATTTTATTTTTCCTCTTTGGTGAGAGCACAGAGAGGATTCTGGGTAGGGAGTGGCACTGAAACGCTGCAGATACGACGGCGAAGCTTTGATCGAGCAGCTCTGATGTACCCACCTCCTCCCTCAACCTCCCTCACCACCTCCACCCTCCTCCCCCACCTCCACCCTCCTCCTCAGGGCAATGCCTCGCCATCTGGGTTGACACAGAGACAAGAAGTCCCTGCCAGACGGCCTTCTGGGACAAAAAACACACAGCCAGGCATCTTTAGTCTGAAAACAGCCCTGCGTCAACACACACACACGTTAGAGAGAGTGTGTGTGTGTGTGTGTGTGTGTGTGTGTGTGTGTGTGTGTGTGTGTGTGTGTGTGTGTGTCAGGTTCAGGTGAGACATAAAATACAAAGCAGGAAGTCCAGTTTGAGTTTGAACGTTAATGAGACACCAAAACACGACACATACTCACAGACCGTTACCATGGCGACACGATGATGGCGACCAGGTAGACTTTAGCGTTCTGATAACCTGGAAAACCTGGAAAAGTTTTGGTATCCTGTAGTGAAGTTAGTTTGATGTTTTAATATTTTTAATTCAAAGGATGAAGTTTAGATGAACTCGTGTGTCTGCTGCCCCCTGCTGGTCTGTGATGAGACGTGTTACAGACGTCATGAACGTCACTTCATTACTAAACCTGACAGCTCAAAGGTCAGACAGGTGAGAGACACGCAGGCTGCACGCTAGTTAGTTTGATCTGAATGTAATCAGATTACTACATGGATACATGCATACATAGTGTGTAAGCGTGGACGTGGACTGAGGAGATGAGTGATGAGTGGCCTTTCCTCTGTTATACTTGATGATACATCACGACATCAGAATCATCCACAGCTCTCTGGTTTACACTGGAACAGCTGATTTTCTGTGGATCAATAAAGTCGATCAGAAGAGTTCTGCAGAGGATTCATGGCCGTCTGTTCACACTGAGTCATGTCAGCGTGTGTTTCATGTTTCACTCTGAGATGGAGGAGTGAGAGTTCAGTGTGTTTGGTCCTTTCAGCTCTCTGGCGCCACCCTGAGGGCGTAGTTTGATCTCCACCTGTGTTCATGTAGTTCAGTCTATGTTACCACAGGAGTCCAGCAGGGGGAGACACTTCACAGCAGTTCAGCTGACTGTGGTGGAAAATCAGACTGATACTGACCACATGACCACGTGATCACATGACCACGTGACCACATGACCGGGTTCATATCAGACCTCAGACTGAAGAGCAGGAAGTGATCAAGTGACAGCAGTCAACAACACAAAATACACCTGACCCACGACCCGAGAGGACTCAGAACCCGGGTCATGTCAGGACCAACCAAAGACATCTAAATACACACACACACACACACACACACACAGTGTGTGTGGTAAGCGATGTGTAAAAAGCAGCAGGGTAAATTTAGAAGGAGGCCGACACATCTGAACCTGTCAGCTACTATCACTGTCACTGTGTGTGTGTGTGTGTGTGTGTGTGTGTGTGTGACTGACTCAGGCTTTGATAATGAGGTGCTCAAACAGCAGCACACACACAAACAGAAGCTAATTGGTGCAAACTGTAATTCACTTTAATGGAAGCTTCATCTGAGACCTGTCTCTGTCTCAGTCTCAGTCTCAGTCTCTGTCTTAGTCTTAGTCTTAGTCTTAGTCTCTGTCTCTGTCAGTCTCAGTCTCAGTCTTTGTCTTTGTCTTTGTCTCTGTCTCTGTCTGTCTCAGTCTTAGTCTCAGTCTCAGTCTCAGTCTCATGGTCTTGTGTATCAGCAGCACTGCGGTCGTTGTATTGGACCGTTGTGGTTCAGATGGCGCTGAGTCTGAAGACAAAGCTCTCGACCTTCTTATTGGTCGAGGATAGCTCCTTCCTCTGGAGGTGTTCATGTCCACCTGGGAGGAGAGCCCGCTAACTTGTCACCTTGCTGCAGTGACGTACAGGTGCAGAGTGAACCTGACACGCTGTCTTCAAATCCACCAGACCAGACTGACATCTGGAGTTAGTGACTGTTGAACAGCAGAGGGACAAACAAACACGTTTAACGAGGAGATGAAGCTGGTCTTAGTCTGGTTGAACTCAGAAGGTGTGTGTGCTCACATCTCTTCATTTCTTCACACTTCATTTATTGAGACCCTAAACGTGCTGAAGTCTGACAGCAGAGAGGATCTGTGGGATGTTGTTATGATTTTTAATGTAGAGCCATCTGCAGGTCTGAACAATGAGCTTCTCATGATCTTATAACATGTATAATATAATATATTAATGACCCTTGAAGCACCGCCACCTTCAGGACAAACAGTTGGAGCTGTTCTGGACTCGAGCAGATCTGAAGCTCGGACGTCTTACCCGAGTGTTTCGCTCTCTTCTTCGTTGGTTTTAATGTCATTAAAAATGATATAAAGTTGATGTCACGTGTCCTGATGAGCAGCAGTCTGAATCTCAATGATCGTTGTTAAAATATATTTAACGTGATGTAACAACACAGAGAGCTGCTTCCTCTCCTCACTTCTCACATTTTCTCCTCTCAGTGACTAACACACCGAGACAGACGGTGGGTGGATGTGTCTCACACACACACACACACACACACACACACACACACACACACACACACACACACACACACGCACACACACAGTGATCAGATGGGTGGTGTTTTCTTTGCTGGTTCTCTCTGAGTGAGGTCGTTCTCTGTTCACAGGCTCCTCACCATCCACACCAACTTCTCCTCTCCGTCACACTGATGTTTGTTTATTTGAGTTTTTAACGAGTTATTTAATTAATGAATTATGTATTTAATGAGTTAAATCGGCTCAGAATTTTTCTCACAATCAAGAAAATAATTTAAATAATTTACAACAAACAAACGATTAAAACATAAAGTCATCCGATTATAATTATAATAGAGGTGAGTGGTACCTGTGCAGTGAGCGGTGTACCTGTGCAGTGAGTGGTGTACCTGTGCAGTGTGCAGTGGGCAGTGAGCGGTGTACCTGTGCGGTGAGCGGTGTACCTGTGCGGTGAGCGGTGTACCTGTGCGGTGAGCGGTGTACCTGTGCGGTGAGCGGTGTACCTGTGCAGTGAGCAGTGAGCGGTGAGCGGTGTACCTGTGCAGTGTGCGGTGAGCGGTGTACCTGTGCAGTGAGCGGTGAGCTGTGTACCTGTGCGGTGAGCGGTGTACCTGTGCAGTGAGCGGTGAGCTGTGTACCTGTGCAGTGAGCGGTGAGCTGTGTACCTGTGCGGTGAGCGGTGAGCTGTGTACCTGTGCGGTGAGCGGTGTACCTGTGCAGTGAGCGGTGAGCTGTGTACCTGTGCAGTGAGCGGTGAGCTGTGTACCTGTGCGGTGAGCGGTGTACCTGTGCAGTGAGCGGTGAGCTGTGTACCTGTGCGGTGAGCGGTGAGCGGTGTACCTGTGCAGTGTGCGGTGAGCGGTGTACCTGTGCAGTGAGCGGTGAGCTGTGTACCTGTGCGGTGAGCGGTGTACCTGTGCAGTGAGCGGTGAGCTGTGTACCTGTGCAGTGAGCGGTGAGCTGTGTACCTGTGCGGTGAGCGGTGAGCTGTGTACCTGTGCGGTGAGCGGTGTACCTGTGCAGTGAGCGGTGAGCTGTGTACCTGTGCAGTGAGCGGTGAGCGGTGTACCTGTGCAGTGAGCGGTGAGCGGTGTACCTGTGCAGTGAGCGGTGAGCGGTGTACCTGTGCAGTGAGCGGTGAGCGGTGTACCTGTGCAGTGAGCGGTGAGCTGTGTACCTGTGCAGTGAGCGGTGAGCGGTGTACCTGTGCAGTGAGCGGTGAGCGGTGTACCTGTGCAGTGAGCGGTGAGCGGTGTACCTGTGCAGTGAGCGGTGAGCTGTGTACCTGTGCGGTGAGCGGTGTACCTGTGCGGTGAGCGGTGAGCTGTGTACCTGTGCAGTGAGCGGTGAGCTGTGTACCTGTGCGGTGAGCGGTGTACCTGTGCAGTGAGCGGTGAGCTGTGTACCTGTGCAGTGAGCGGTGAGCTGTGTACCTGTGCAGTGAGCGGTGAGCGGTGTACCTGTGCAGTGAGCGGTGAGCGGTGTACCTGTGCAGTGAGCGGTGAGCTGTGTACCTGTGCAGTGAGCGGTGAGCGGTGTACCTGTGCAGTGAGCGGTGAGCTGTGTACCTGTGCAGTGAGCGGTGAGCTGTGTACCTGTGCAGTGAGCGGTGAGCGGTGTACCTGTGCAGTGAGCGGTGAGCGGTGTACCTGTGCAGTGAGCAGTGAGCGGTGTACCTGTGCAGTGAGCGGTGAGCTGTGTACCTGTGCAGTGAGCAGTGTACCTGTTGAGGTGTTACCTGAGAACACCTGGTGATGTTCAGGAAGAGGTGTGTTGTGTTGTTGGTGAGACGGACGTCTGGAACGAGCACAGAGACCGGACCACAGGTCAGAGGAAGAAGATGGACGAATGGATCTGTGGCAGCCACGATGTCACTGTATTGATTTATGTCGGACCTTCACTGAGGTTAAACTCACCCGTTAATTCTTTGAACCAATCACAGTCGTCGTAGGCGGGGCTTCCTGTGAGTCAGACTAGGAGGTCATTGACGTGATGGAGGCTCCACCTCCTCTTCCTGTTCATCATCTCCTCTTCCTCCTCCCTCTTTCTCCCCTTCCTCTGCTCCTCCTCTTCCCCCTCTTCTGTTTTCCTCTTCTTCCTCTTCCTCATCTCTCCATCTCCTCTTTCTCTTCTTCCTTCCTTCTCTTGTTCATCATCTCTTTTTCCTCTGCTCCTTCTCTTCCTCCTCCTTTCCTTCTCCTCCTCCTCTTATCTGTTTTCCTCTTCTCTCTCTTCCTGCCTCCTCTTCCTTTCCTGTTTCTCCTCCTCCTCTCCTCCACATCACTGACTCTGTCCTACATCACTCTACCTTCCCTGAGGATACACCCCCCCCCCTCTCTCTCTCTTGTTTAACCCTCCTCCGATGAGTCATGTGACCAGCCTCTCTCGCCCCCCCCCCCCTCTCTCCCACTCTCTCTCTCTCTCTCTCTCTCTCTCTCTCTCTCTCTCCCTGGAGACCAATCACACCCCCACAGAGGAAAGCTTAACACACACACACACACACACACACACACACACCGACACACTAAACACACAACAGCACTCGCTCGCCCCGGCTCTCATCATCATCATCACCACTGTCAGAGAGAGAGAGAGGGAGAGAGGAGGAAAACAAGCGGACGAGCGAGAGAGGAGTTGCAGCGAGTGCCTGAGAGGAGGTCAAGAGGGAGAGGAATACATTCAACCAGAAGAAGAAGAAGAAGGAGGAAGAGGAGGAGGAGGAGGGGTCAGTGGAGAGGAGGTTCTCCCTGAATGAAGGAAGAGCTTTGGGAGTCGTTTCCTCCCCGCCGCGATGGAGCGACACGAGGAATGAGGGCGAATGGTGAGAGCAGGGAGCAGCAGCAGCAGTGGAGGAGGAGGTGGAGAGGCTGGAGGCGGAGGAGGAGGTGCAGGAGGAGGTGCACGGCGCGGGAGGAGCCGGCAGCGCTCCTCCCGGAGGAGACGACTGTCGGCCAACTGCCCTGGCTCCGACAAGATGTCCCCCGGCATGAAGAAGGTGGAGTGCTTCTCGCCCATGCTGTGCCACTGCAAGGTGGCCTGCACCAACAGCACCATCTCCCTCATGTTCGGCTGCAAGGTGGGTGGAAACATCTGGAGGCACGCCGCCGCCGCCAGGGAGATCCTCCTCCGCCTCCCAGGGAGGCGTCTCACGTGGGTGGGCGTGCGTGAGGTCACAGCCGGGGCATTGGGGTGCGTTTGATTAGTTCAAAACATTTTCAGAGACTGAATGTAATCTGATTACTCATCAGTTAACGATTACTTTGATTACTGATTAATCTGCCAGCTGTGTCAGGAATCATCGTTTGGTTTGATGTTCATGTTTGGACTTACTGCTTGAAAAAAGACCAATCAGAGATCGACCGATTATTAGACAAAGTAATCCACCGGCCTCGTTTCCTCCAGTTTAGATAAATTCTGAATGTTCTTGGTCAGAGCTGAAGCAGCAGCGTCCAAACGTAAACTGAACGTTAAAATAATCAAACTCTATCAGAACATTTCAAACGTGAGAGACGATTAATGATCATTCACAGTAATCTGAGTACTTGGAGCGTCTGAACCTGAACGCTGCTGCAGCTGAGAGCAGCCTGAGCAGAGATGGACAGAGAAACACGGCAGGTCAGTGAACGCATCACGGAGGAGACAAACTAAAGCTTACATTTTAAACCTGATCAGAGAACAGCTGAGGGGGGGAAGCCCCGTTAACTCGCCGTCACTGAGCGGCTGTGTTTACTGTTTGACCTGACACGACACGATAGGCTGCCGGAGCCACTTGTCATCTCTGCTTCAAACGGAACTGACCAATTGGAGGCTCTGATTGCAGCAGTGCTGAAGCGTGATTGGCTAGTGGCAGAGCACGTGCATGTGTGTGGTCAACGTGCTCTGCAGGGAAACCCCGACCAACCAAAAGCACATCAGATCTGCTGCTGGAGGCCGAGAGGCTGCAGAGAGTGTTTGAGTGATTACTGAAACATGACGAGCCACGTCAGGTCTTTATGTAGATAAAATGTGATCCGACAAACGAATCTGACGCCACGATTCAAAGCTGACGTGATTCTACAGTGTTTGATGTTTTTACAGGATTTAGAGTTTGATAGTTTGAGACGTGAGCGCAAACACAAAGATTGTTTGCTGCCAAAACACGGAGCCTGACTAACTTTTGTTCAGCTGCAGAGAAAAACTGAAACACGATCGTCCCTCTGTTCAAAGACGTCGTTCTTCAGTTATTGCCTTTGTGTACTGTGGAAGTAGCTTCAGCTGCTAACGCTAGTGTTGCTAGGCTCGGGCACACATTTCCAGACGTCTGTTTGTGTTTTAGGATGTAAAAATGATAAAAGTGCAACACCCGGTCAGTGTCACAGCTGTTTCCAGTCTTTTTTAGTTTGTGTATCGATGAATCTGCCTCTCACCCTGAAACCCCACCATGCTCGTCTCCGTCACGTTGCTGTTCTGTTCGTCCTGCATCGACTTCAAACCACCGGGAGCGTTTCAGAAGCTTTATCCCTCCAGACTTTGTTGACTTGCTCAGATTTTTCATTTTCCTGGTTCATGTTCTTCTAAATATGCTTCTACATTGTAAATATGCTACGTACTTCATCTGTTTCTCTTTTGTCTGTTTTTACGACCAGCAGTTTGCACGGAGAGTTTTATTTTGAAAATCCACTGGATTCTCTGTGCTGTTTCTGTGTCTGGCTTCCTGTCAGTTCGAAGGTCACCAACCGTCTTTCTGGTATATTTCCATAAAGACGAGTCTTCAGAGTGTCAGGCTTTTGTTCTCAGGGTGGTGGTCTGTTAGACAAATGGTGTTTTGGTCCAATGGGACATTTGTTGAACTGTTGCCGTGTTCGGAACAATGTTCAAAGTTTATCGTCATGCATGTCAGGTGTGTCCTCCTCTTATCTGAACCCTCACTTTGACCTGTCAGGTGAGGCCTCAGTGAGTCGGAGCAGGTGGTGGTGGTAGAGTCCGTTTGAAATGAACCTCCTCGTTGACCTTTTGGCCCCGGGCTCTGATTGGACAGTCACATGGTGCCTCGCGGGGTGGGGATTGGACCTACAGTGTCATGCAGAGCCCTGTGTTGACCTCTGAACCCTCGGGCAGCGCTCAGATTGCTGCTGCCTGTCCTGCACGGATCAGAGTTTGATTGGTGTCAGTTGTTAATCTGACGGATTAGGGGGGTGACACTCTTAAATCTCACACGGACGGTCGGGTGGAACCGTTCGCACAGCGTGTGATTAACCATTCTGCTGTAACTTCTGCTCCATGACACTTTGATCGCAACTCGTCTTAATTAAGCCCCATTGATCAGCCGCCATCGACCGCTCTCACTACCACACACTCAATAGATTGTGCCGGAAGTTATCCATGGTGGAGCCTTAAAGTGTTTAGTGCTGCTGTCACACTGTTTACCCGGACTGAACCGGGGAGGCCCGATCAGGACAGAGCTCCACGTGTTGAAACCTCAGCTCATCTGAACTGTAGCAGAAATGAAAGTGAGGAAGTCTGAGGTCGTCTTCCTCTGAGATCGACCTCAGTTTCTAAATCTTCATCAGCAACAAGACAAACTCAGCTGGAGTGTCAGGACTCAAACAGTCTGTGTGAACGCTGGTGGAAGTAATCGTCCGGTTGGTCAGTTCAATGTTGGGTCAGCGATCAGAGACGGCGTCTTTCTCTTCAGTCTCGTCTTTACAGTTTTTATGCGGAGGCTTCAGTTCTGACGTGACCCTGAAACAGAGCCAACGAGCCGGCACGTAGATCTGCTGTCTGATTACTGACGGCCTGTTTATGAGCTGCTAACTGCTGCTAGAAAGTTGGCAGTCTGACGAGGTCGTACAGTTGACGTTGCTGCACTGGTTTCTTGTCGTACAGTTGCCGTTGCTGCACTGGTTTCTTGTCGTACAGTTGACGTTGCTGCACTGGTTTCTGCTCGTACAGTTGACGTTGCTCCACTGGTTTCTTGTCGTACAGTTGCCGTTGCTGCACTGGTTTCTTGTCGTACAGTTGCCGTTGCTGCACTGGTTTCTGGTCGTACAGTTGCCGTTGCTGCACTGGTTTCTTGGTGGTGTTAGATTGTAGAGATATTGCTCCTCTCTTGGTTGTTCCCATCTTCTTCCTTGTCTTCCTCTTCATCACATCCCTGAATCATCCAGAAACTCTCCTCCTCCTCCTCCTCCTCCTGAACATCCTGCTACATCCGCTCCGTGGTGATGCTCCTATTTATAGCAGCTTTTGGCAGGCAGGCGTCGGCGCTGTGCCTCCTCCGCCTCCTCCTCCTCGTCTCTCTGAGAGCTGTCGAGGCGGAGGAGGCGGAGGAGGCTCTCTTCAAGCAGACAGTGTCATCACTGGAAACCTCCCCTCTGCCTCCTACATCCACATCTCTATGTGTGCAGCTCTCGTCCACAGTGAGTGGGCTCAGTGTCTCGCTGAAGGACACTCTGACATGTAGCTGCTGCAGCACTGCAACATGTGCTACGTTCACGGGACGACCACGGTGTCGTGCCTCCTGCTTAGATTTCAACAGAATAGAGTACCTGAGAAAGCCTTCCATGTTTTTACCTGCACATGCAGACGGTGCAGCGCTGTGACCCACAGAGGGATTCAAACCTGTGAACTGTCTGTTTTCACTCACTTCCTGCTCTCAGTCAGAGATCCTGGGCTTCTTTGTGGTTTTTTCCTCGGGAGTGTCGTGACGGCTCGGTTGGCCTGCAGCCTCCTGATGCTTCTCCATCTGCTGCTCTGTGGTCATGCAACATTCAGACAGAGCTGTCGTGTTCGCTCGTGTTTCTGTTGGATGTCGCCGAAAAGTCACCTGAAGATCTGATGAAGCAGCCGGCGGGGGTGTGAAGTGATCCAGAACAGCTGATTGAACATGTGGTGACAATTTCTGAACAAGAGAAACACAAAAACAGAACAGTGCTGAGAGTTAGTGACTTAACTGACTTAAAATGTGAAGAATGAATTAGCCACAACAACATCCACCTATAGCCAGAAGTTCAACCATTGAAACCAGTTCACAGTCCAGTACAGTTGACGTTGCTCCTCTGGTTTCTGATCATACAGTTGACGTTGCTCCACTGGTTTCTGATCATACAGTTGACGTTGCTCCACTGGTTTCTGATCATACAGTTGACGTTGCTCCACTGGTTTCTGATCATACAGTTGACGTTGCTCCACTGGTTTCTGATCATACAGTTGACGTTGCTCCACTGGTTTCTGATCATACAGTTGATGTTGCTCCACTGGTTTCTGATCATACAGTTGATGTTGCTCCTCTGGTTTCTGATCATACAGTTGACGTTGCTCCACTGGTTTCTGATCATACAGTTGATGTTGCTCCACTGGTTTCTGATCATACAGTTGACGTTGCTCCACTGGTTTCTGATCATACAGTTGACGTTGCTCCACTGGTTTCTGATCATACAGTTGATGTTGCTCCACTGGTTTCTGATCATACAGTTGATGTTGCTCCACTGGTTTCTGATCATACAGTTGACGTTGCTCCACTGGTTTCTCATACAGTTGATGTTGCTCCACTGGTTTCTGATCATACAGTTGACGTTGCTCCACTGGTTTCTGATCATACAGTTGACGTTGCTCCTCTGGTTTCTGATCATACAGTTGATGTTGCTCCTCTGGTTTCTGATCATACAGTTGACGTTGCTCCACTGGTTTCTACTCGTACAGTTGACAACCCATGGATTGAGGCGTCCTGCGTTCAGTTCATGTTACAATTTCACTCAAACTAAACCTCATAAAATGATCTGTGTGATATTTCAGGCTGTGATAGGTGTAAAGTCCATGTGAGCAGCGGGTCACTGTCTTTAACGGATAATATTAAATTATCTGTCACCGCTCGTTAACGTGGTTCAGACGACGTTGAAGGCGTCACTGGTTGGAGGTCAGCCTGACTCTGTCGTATAATCTGCCCTCCTGTTTTAATCTGAGGCCTCAGCGTGACATCGATGTAATCCCAGAGTGATTAAATGAGTAATTAAAGCAGGAGTGTCATCATGGATAATTACCACAGACGGCTTCAAACTAACTTCACGTTCACATCAAAACCTCCGTCAGACTAAACTAACCCTGATCACGAGGAGCTGTGGTACAGCTTTCAGTCAAATGACATGAGCTTCATCAGCAGGTTACAGATGTATCGATGTCTTTAAGTGTTTACATGTTTAACAGAACCAGGATATGATGTTTACACGCACAACATGTAACTCCAAACCAAGATACTGTTTGTGCTCGTTTGAGTCAACTAACCCTTTGTTTTCTGCTTGTACAGTTGACGTTGCTGCACTGGCTTCTTGTCGTACAGTTGACGTTGCTGCACTGGTTTCTTGTCGTACAGTTGACGTTGCTGCACTGGTTTCTTGTCGTACAGTTGACGTTGCTGCACTGGCTTCTTGTCGTACGGTTGACGTTGCTGCACTGGCTTCTTGTCGTACGGTTGACGTTGCTGCACTGGCTTTTTTTTTTTTTTTTTTTTTTTTTTTTTTTTTTTTTTATTTTGGGTTTTTTCCCTTTTTTTTTTTTTTTGCGGTTGACGTTGCTGCACTGGTTTCTTGTCGTACAGTTGACGTTGCTGCACTGGTTTCTTGTCGTACGGTTGACGTTGCTGCACTGGTTTCTGCTTGACACATTTGGATGAAACACAGATATCGTTAGTTGTGTTAAATGTTTGTGATCTCAGTGTGGAGCAGAATAATCGTGATGGAGCAGCTCTGATTGACTCTTTAGATTTTTTATCATGGTTTCTGCAGCCGGTCTAAACGTGTTGATAAATGTGTGAATTCTTCGTCCACACTGTGTTTAACCAGCGTCAGCTCACACTGTGTTACTGCTGCTTTATCAGTGATCAGCTGGGAACGGTAACACACACTCAGAAGATCATTTATCAGTTTGTCCTGTTGTTTCTGTGCTGTGAATCAATAAAACACATTTACATTCAACAACATGAACGAGCTCTTTACATGACGAAAACATCTCACACGTGAAACATGACGAACGTCATGGCACCATGTTGGTGTTACGTATGTGCAGCTCTGCTCTTAAACAAGTTAGTCCAGATGTTTCAGTCCTCAGAAACATCTCACTGCTCCTCCTGGAGAATCTGAGACTGTCTCAAGCCGGATCAGATCAGATATATAATCCCTCCAGCAGGTAGGGAAGGCACCCAGGAGGATCCTGATCCCTCCACATGTCCGAGCTCCTCACTCTGTCTCTAAGGCTGAGCCCGGACACCCGACAGAGGAAACTCATTTCAGCTGCTTCAATCTCGTTCTTTCAGTCACTACTCAAAGCTCATGACCATCGGTGAGGGTCAGAACGTAGATCTGAACCACGACGGTCCGGTACAACGTCCACAGTACTGCTGACCGCACCAATCCGCCGCTCCAAGACACGACTCATTTTACTGTGACTCGTGGACAAGATGCACCTCGGTCCAACCCATTTTATGTTTTTGTAGACTTCACTGTGAGTTTAATTTTCTGGATGTTTGAGTCTGCACACGCGTGTTCTTTGAGTCTGCACACGCGTGTCCTGTGAAGCTTCACAGACTTTACCTCGTCAGTGTTGGAGTGTTTGTTCACATTCACACCTCTGAATCTGCGAGCGTTAAGTGTTGGCCGCCTCGCTGGCAGCTGCTGCCGTCGTCCTTCATGAATTAACCAAATGTTCAATCAGTGGTCTGGCAGCTTGCAGCAGCTTGCAGCAGCGTTCAGCCTCTCAGCCTGATGAATGGAGATGTTGCCCTTCACACTGTTTGTTGGCTCAGTGAGGACTGCTCTGTCAAAGTGGAAGTGATGTCGTCCCTCCAAAGAAAAACAAAGAAGCAAACAAATGATGGAGACTTCAGGACAAACTTTGAATAATCCTGAACGAGTTACAGCAAATACAAATTAAATTTTTGATTCATTTATTCACCATTTACAGAAAATAGTGAAAAATATCAGCCACAGTTTCTCCATGTTCCAAATAATGGATTTATAATGTAGTTAATTAATTAAACGGTATCTGAATCATCGCTCGTCTGTGTTTTTTGTGGTTGCGTGCTCTGCAGATACTCTGAGCTGCTCCGGCTCGGCTCTCTGTGGACGCGAGTCGGTTTTGATCTGCGATAACGTTAACATCTGATCGATCAGCTGATCATACCGACACCTGCCAGCTGATCCGGCCAATCAGGACGCAGCGTAATCCTGTTCAGACGCAGATTAAACGTCCGCTAAGTCGCTGCTGCAAAGCAAAGTCAAATCCAAAACATGCCTGTCGTCTTCCATGCAGATCAGCTGATCATCCAGAAGATGTAAATATATGAACTGTTTCTTCTTCTGGAGACATCGTGGGTTTTATTTAGTGAACAACGAGAAGTTTGAGATGTTTGACTGTCTCTCAGCCTCGTTGTGTAACATCAGGTCAGGACGGTCGAGTCACCTGTCAACATCAGCGTCAGAAAACAGATGAGTAAGACTCTGAGCTCTGACTCATCGAGGCGAGAAGTCTCCGCATCGTTACAGTTTATGCAACATGACTCTTATTTTGGTAGCTTTTTTTTTCTCTTCCTGTCTTTAAATCGTCTCCTCTGTGTTACTGAAGCTCTCCTGGAGGAAGTGATCATCATATTCATGTAGTTCAGACACTAAAGACTACATTTCCCATGAGCGTCAGCAGCTATTTATCTTCAGCACTCTTCATCGTTGCAGCTGAGAAACAAACGTGACGCCTGTGTTGCTGAATTTGACAAAGTCAAAATCGCCGCCCTCATCTGAATCTGAAGCGCTGTGATTGGATGTTTCTTACTGAAATGCACCATGGGAGTCGTAGTGTTAACAGCAGCAGCCTTGTCTGACCCGTGCTCGTCCTGTTTGTGTGTTTCCCGTCCACAGAAGTACAGGCACCACGATGAGGACTCGTCCCCCCAGGACCAGAGCTCGCCCCAGCTCACGGAGGAGGCGGGCGGCGCCGAGCTGGTCCAGGTAGCAGAGAAGAACCTGTCCCAGATCGAGAACGTGCACGGCTACGTCACCCACGCCCACATCTCACCCATGAAGGTAGGCGAGCGAGGCGGCCTCCGCTTTACTGGCTTCCCCGCTGTTAGTTAACGGGTTCATTAACCCGAACACACGATGAGGGTAACACTCAGACAACTTCAATGATGAACGAGCTGCAGACCATGAAACGTTTATATAACGTTAGGGTTATGTTTTATTGAGTAATGTTCTGACATGTTAAACTTTAATCTGATGAAATAAATAAATAAATAATATATGAACAAATAAAATCATCAAACATACAAATTAAACGTGTCATTAAACACGTGACAGTCAAACCAGTCAAAGAGCTCATGAGGTCAGGTTGGTTTGTTATATAAATATATCTATATTATATTAATATATCTACTGTATATTATATTAACATAACATATATATAATATTCTATAAAGCGGTGGCAACATGTGACATGACGCCAGTAAAGTGGAACCTTTAATCTCTCTGTTCTGTTCTCTCTCTCTGCTCATGTATGTATGTATTATGAATATATTTCTGTCCATCTGTCAGTCAACGCGCACACACACACACACACACACGCACACACACACACACACACACACACACACGTGTGGAGGATGTTGCTTGTCTGTGTTGCCTACATGTTGTTCATTAAAGCTGCTCTGAAGCTCACACCTGTACTTGCTCATCATACCTGTGTCCCATCATGAAGCCATCACACACACACACACACACACACACACACACACACATCTCGTGTATGGTCTGTTGAACCCCCCCCCCCCCAAACATTACCTGCAGGTTAGTCAGGTGAGTCCAGGTGAGCTCAGGTTCCAGTGAAACGAGGTCTGTTATGTTGTTTAAATCTTCTAGATTGAATCAGTCATGATGTCATGTATGATGTCACACGTCATGTATGATGTCACATGTCATGTATGATGTCACATGTCATGTATGATGTCACTTGACCCGATACGCAGTACTCTTTCAGAACCTGTTGGGTTCTGGTTTGATCTCAGAACAGCAGCAGAACTTTCTTTCTGCTTGTAAATGATTTTGTTTTGTTCAACAAGTTTTATGAGCCGCTCAGCGACCGACCAGGATTTGGACCTCCATCACGGACCGATACCGAGACGTTGGGTTGTGGTGCGTTTGCTGCCTGTCGGTATTTTAAATATCTGTTTTTTATATTTCTGCCTGTCCAACCGGAGAGGTCGAGGTTGTTACTCAGCTCAGACGCTGCGAGTTTGGCGCCGTCCCAGTCACATGACTGTGCTTCCTGTTCATGCCGTCCTCCACGCTGCTCCTGTCGGGTCAGAACTGGATCCATCTGATCTTCTGAGTCCACTAATGAAGTCGACAAACTCTGACCGTACAGACCGGAGGTGTTTGTGGTAGACTCTAATGAAAGACAGTCCTGTTGCATTCTGGGGAATGTAGTGTTTTGGAGTTCAGGACGTCTCCACCTGTTTCCTTCATTTCATGCTTTGAACCTGACGGACGTTTAATAAAACAGACGAGGTTTATATAAAAACTTTATTTATGTAACATCAAAACAAGCTTTGAGTCCTTCAGAGAGGTCGAAGTGGATTCAAATAAAGATAATTTAAGATTTAAAGACAAATGCAGTCCCAGAATATAAATGATGAACAAACTGATGAATCTGATCTGCTGATTGGCTGACATCTGACACCTCACACGGGTTTAAACATGTTCACGCCGTGGCGGTCGGTCGTGGTAACGCAGATTAACGCTGGAACAGGACTGATGTGTTCAGACCGCTCAGCGCTGACTGCAGCGTGCAGCTCTTCTGCCACCGTGTGGCGGGAGGACAGACTTACAGCTTCTGTGTTTATTCACTGTAAACTGAGTTTGTGTTGATAGAAAAGATTCAAGATGCAGGACGAAATCATCTCTGCCCTGCTGTCAGATTTTTAACATCACGACCACAGGTTACAAGCTGAGCTTACATTTGAAGGTTTTTGATGATCATGTGTCGAGTGAGACTAAATGAACGTGTCAGATAAAACAGGTTTAAACAGGTAAACTTCACTGAGTGCATGTGTGTGCGGCAGCCATATTGGAGAGGTCGAGATCTGCTCGTGAACAAACACCATGTGCGTCATTGATCAGTTTTGTGATCATCAATCTGAAGGAATCGATTCTGATCGTGAGTATTGGGGATCTGATCTCGGTGGTCGCTAATTAAACGTATTAATTGGTGTTTTCTTCTCGTAGTATTTCTTGAAGTTTATTTTCATCCCTCGTTTGACAGACTGGATGAGACCGGTCATGTTGTCGTGTTCACCTGTCGTCTGCTGTCGTGTCTCGGCTTCCTGTAGTTCATCTTCATGCAGCGTTCACACCTGGACGGTGTGATGGAGATGATCCTGATGCATCTCGCCATCACCTCCTCTCTCTCCTCCTCCTCCTCCTCTCTCTGTCTGACCTCTCTCAGGATGAACTGTGGCTCTCCTGCTTTGCCTTTGCTGTGTTTTGACCTCTCCGAGCCTCCGTCTTTCCTCCCCTCCTGTATCCTGTAGGTAGCGTCTCTGGAGTGCATCTTTGACGGCTCTTCAGCGTTAGGACAGCACCTCCCGGAGCTCCCTTCCCCCTCGTCCTCCACCCTCTATGCCCACGGCGAGGACAGCCCCCTCCCCTCCTGCTCCTCCAACCCGTACCCCCCGATCCAGGTAAACCCCTCCCCTCCCACCTCCTTTGAGGCTGTTGTCATGGTTACCCAAACTTCAGTATCACTTCAGTACTGTCAGTCATACTGTGACTGTGTCATTTACATCTCATCATCCATCTCATGAGACAAACATTTATCTTCCTGATCACACCTGTTCACACCTGATCACACCTGAAAACATCTGAAAACGCCTGAAAACACCTGATCACACCTGTTCACACCTGATCACACCTGAAAACATCTGAAAACGCCTGAAAACACCTGATCACACCTGTTCACACCTGATCACACCTGAAAACACCTGAAAACACCTGAAAACACCTGTTCACACCTGATCACACCTGTTCACACCTAAAAACATCTGATCACACCTGTTCACACCTGATCACACCTGAAAACACCTGTTCACACCTGATCACACCTGATCACACCTGTTCACACCTAAAAACATCTGATCACACCTGTTCACACCTGATCACACCTGTTCACACCTGATCACACCTGATCACACCTGTTCACACCTGTTCACACCTGATCACACCTGAAAACACCTGTTCACACCTGATCACACCTGATCACACCTGATCACACCTGTTCACACCTGTTCACACCTGATCACACCTGAAAACACCTGTTCACACCTGATCACACCTGTTCACACCTGAAAACACCTGATCACACCTGAAAACACCTGATCACACCCTAAAAACACCTGATCACACCTAAAAACATCTGATCACACCTGTTCACACCTGTTCACACCTGATCACACCTGTTCACACCTGATCACACCTGAAAACATCTGTTCACACCTGATCACACCTGAAAACACCTGATCACACCTAAAAACATCTGATCACACCTGATCACACCTGTTCACACCTAAAAACACCTGATCACACCTGATCACACCTGAAAACATCTGATCACACCTGATCACACCTATTCACACCTGGTCACACCTGAAAACACCTGAGCACACCTGAGCACACCACACATGTTTCTGGTATTGAAGTCACAGTAGATGTGGTATCATGACAACACCGGGCGAGTGAGGAGCAGGGTCGGGCTGGGAGGCATCGCGGGGCTCAGCAGACTTTAAAGGTTATTAGCTTAGCTTAGCTTAGCTTAGCATAAAGGCAGAGGGAAACAACTAGCATGGCTCAGTCCAAAGCTCATGTTTAACGTGTACACAACAGAAATGTAAAAACATGTCGGCGTTTAAAGAGTCTTCTGATCTGACTTGTCTTGAACGTGATGATCCTCGATGTGTCTTTGAGTGAAACCTTTTCTTCAAGCTGGTGACAGCATTTCTGTCAGATTGTGGTCATGTTGGTTGTGTTTGTTGTTGACGTGTGGTTGGTGTTTATTTCCATGAACATTCATGTTCCCCTCTGGACTTTGGTGTCCAACACTTCGGCTCATGACCACCTGCAGAACTCATGACGTTCCCATCAGCCTCAGCTTCAACATGAGATAGAGATCACGGTAAACACGGCTGCGGTATGTCGGCGTCAAAGCGTGACTGTTCCTCATGTAACGATTCAAACACCAGATGGAGGTCTGGACTGAGCACAGGCTCGGGGGTGGTGGGGCACCTTTCACATGTTGTGTTTGTGACGAGGAATAACTCTGAGCTGCACGCTGATTAGCTGCCGATGAGCTTTCTGCTCACGGTGACACTCTCGGGTGGAGAAATCTCCACATCCCGCTCTTCATTGTTTCCTCCACGTTTGATCTGCGGCAGCCGGCCTGACGTCAGCAGACAGCTATCTCCAACACCTCCGCCGCGATAACGCGATGAATGGATCCTCACATCCCACAAAGACGCTGAAGGCTGGGAGGACGTACTGTACACTCCTTTTTTTATTATTCCTTTCATTTTTTCATCTCCCTTCCTCCGCCTCTCGCTCGCTCTCCTCTGCAGCGCCATGGCAACACAGGAGATGAATGCCGACAAAGAAAATCCTGACGGCAGGAAAATGGAGGAGATGGAGGAGGAGGAGGAGGAGGAGGAGGAGGGTTGAACCTGCAGAGAAGGACAAGGGCAGATTTAGTGAGTCTTTCTGTGAGGGAGGGGCTGATAGTAAAATGCAGAATAGCTGACCTCCTCTTCGTCCCCAACAGAAAGATTTACAGCAGCTCTGATGTGTATTTATCACCGAGACAAAGGACTGCGAGGCCATGAAATGACTTATCACTAATGCCTCTTCTTCATCGTCTCATCTCTGCTACACTTCATTCCCTGCTGCCGCAAAGGATGCTGGGAGGACAGGCCGGCTCTATTTATAGCCGACAGGGTTTCAATCAGTCCTGGAATTTCAGGGAAATCATGAAATGTTGGGGTGCCTTTTCCAGGCAGGGAGAGTCTGAGGATTTCAGGGAAACAGCAGCATGTGTTTTCAGACGGATCCAAACATTTCAGATTTATCAACAGAAGTCAAAATAATTTCACTTCTTTGTTTATCGTCACTAGATTTATCTGAAAATGTCCAGAATAGTACAGCTCAGGGAACAGACCTGTGTTGACCCGATATACGACAACACTGATTTAAAGGAGACCTCCCTCCACAGACTGAACATCGGACTGAACATCGGACTGAACATCGGACTGAACATCGGACTGAACATAATGTTAGCCCTCGTCAAGTGAAAAAAATGATTTTTGTTCAAATCTGTTTGATTCTTCTTCTGATGTATCGTACTAGAGTTGTTCTGATTCTGATACCAGTATCGGAAATTGCTCCGATACTGGCGAAAATGCTGGCATCGGTATCGGCGACTACTGGAGTCCATGCACCGATCCAATACCACGTAATTTATTAGATTAGTAATCTATTTACTGGTTAGCACCGTTAAGCTCTGGCACAGTTCTTCTTCGCCGCTCTTAAAACATTGGCGCTGTGCTGCAGCCTGCAGCCTGCTGTTTTAGAGGGACGAGTTGATCACGTGACACAGACACAACAGACACACACGTGTGTCAGAGCCGGTTGACGAGGCTTGGAGCTAAGCTAACTAGCAGCTAACTAGCACTAGCATATCATGTCGGCGGTGTGGCAGTATTTCACGCTGGATGCTCCCACCAGTAACGCGTGTGTTCAGACTGTAACCGCTGTGAAACAATCAGGAAGTAACTTTTTATTTCTCTGATTAATGACAGCTTTATCGAGGCCGGCGCTCGCTCTCTGTTATTGTTACTCTGTCTCTCTAACAAAGCGCTCTCTCTCTCTCTCTCTCTCTCTCTCTCTCTCTCTCTCTCTCTCTCTCTCTCTCTCTCTCTAATCATCGGACACAAATCAAATTAAACTTCTTCGTGTCATTATATTTTGCGGCGTAAATTGCGAGTCAGACTCAGATTTAGAAGCTGGTACATGAAATAAACAAAGTGAGAACACACACACAGGTAGATTATCAGAGTTTAGTCTGTGAATCCACCTGGATAGTCTCTGCTAAAAGACTGCGACATGAAACATATGCAAAGATGTGGCTGCACTTAAATTTTTTTTTTAATAATTATTCCTAGATTTATTTAGTCAAATTGCATTTGCACACTACTGTTTTTTATACTGTTGTATTTAAAAATAAATTTAAAAATAAATGGCTTGAATTTGCTGTATTTATTCATGTTTTAGGGTTTAACCTGAGCCAGGCCTTACCACAATGATAATCATATCACAGTCATGCAGGCGTAGTATGATATTTTTTTTATAACATACTGGTATCGGATCGGTACTCGGTATCGGCCGATACCCACAGCACAAGTATCGGAATCGGTATCGGGAGGGAAAAAATGGTATCGGAACATCTCTATATCGTACACACACTCTCCTGTCCTGTGAATGTTAGCATGTTAGCTGTTAGCATTATAAAGACTTTATTGTGACAGTGGTCGTCTTCGGCAGCCTGACTCTTTTTTGTTGGCGGTAAAAACGTCCTGAGGCGTCACTTCACTTTGACTTTGAGGATGGACATGAAGAAACTCAGTTTGTTATTTTGGATTCATAAATATGTTCTCTGCTTTGTCCTGATGTCAGAAATGATGTTTCAGACCAGGACTGGTTGTATAGAGTTGGATGTCGTCTTCATAGAGATCAATACTTTTAAAAACATAAAGATAGAAAGCACCCAGTATGGAGCCCTGTGGCACTCCATCTGAGATGTCAGTGCATCTTTAATCAGAGTTGAATAACTTTAATCGTCTCTGAAACACGATATAATTACTGCTGCCGCTATTTGCCTACATGACTAAAAACATGAAACAAACCACTGAAGAACTTTAAGAAGAAGAAGAGCAGCAAACAAAACAATGATTTTATTTATTCAGGAAAAATGAATGAAACTGTAAAAACGACAAATCTCACAAACAAGTCTGAGAAATTAGAGCCCAGTCCAGTTTGAACACTTCAGCTCTGCACAGTCGTGTCTGTTTTGTAAATTATGTATTAATAGTTTTATTGATTGAGTTCAGCTGGTTCTCAAAGAAGAAAAAGTACAGACACTTAAATCTGTAATCTTAAATTTGGCGAGCTGTCGTTCAGAGACAAAAACATGTTGTAAATATATTTTATTTAATTAGTTTTGATATTTTCTGTTCATTTAGTTTCATTTCTTTAGTTTCTGGTTGTCACGGAGTTTCTTTCAGACGTCGGTCTGTTTTAACAAACTTCTCTCTAAATGAACTGAATCAGCCGTCGTGACGGTCGTTCCACTCATCGCGCGTCGCCGTGCTGTCCGTCACCGCCGTGATAACTCAGCGAGTTTCCCCGTGCTGACTCATCTCTGGAAAGAGACTCAAAGTCTGAGGACTGAAGTAGGACAGAGGTCAGCTGGACCAAACCCACAGCGGAGCGGGAACCAGGAGGAGGAGGAGGAGGAGGAGGAGGAGGAGGAGGAGGAGGAGGAGGAGGAGGAGGAAGAGGAGGAGGGAGCTGCTGAGGTTTCCAGACTGCAGAGAGATCAGAGGACTAATTTCCTCGCTGCCTGCGCTCTCTTTAAACACACACACACTCGTCGTCTCTCCGTCAGCCCTGCAGTCTGTTGTTGCTGTCTGCTTCAGACAGACGGAGGCTGGACGAGCGACCGGCTGCTCCGCGATGCTCCCTCACCCCGCCAGGTTAATCCTCCCCCTGAGGCTCCTCTCTCTCTTTCTCCTGTCGAGTCCGGCGTCCGCCGACCACGTCTGCCACCGCTGCTCTTAACTGAGAGGAAGAGGGAGGAGGAGGACGACCTCCTCTCTGCTCCGTCGCTTCAGCATCTGGTCACCTCCATCAGCTCCTCTGCAGCCTGCCTGTTTGTGTCTGTGAGGAAGAGGAGGAGGAGGAGGAGGAAGGAGGGGGGACACAAGGTGGAGTAAAGCCCCCCTCCCATCGTCTGCTCTCCAGCCAGCAACACCTCAGCCACCCCGCAGCCTGCAGCAGGAGCGAGAGGAGGCACAGAGGAGGCGACACACCACCTCCACCTCCACCTCCACCTTCAGCACAGCAGCAGCAGCAACAAGCAGCATGCTCAACTCAGTGTGGTACGCCAAAAAGATGGGCCGCCGCATCATGGGCACCCTGAGGAGAACCAAGCGGCTCCACCGGCGCCTTCTGGTAGGTCACCCACCCTCCACCCTCTCTGAGCCCCCCACCCATATAAAAACAAGCTGAGGAGGTGGTGGTGGTGGTGGTGGAGGTGCTGCGCCGATGCTGTAGCGTGCAGTGTGATTCATATGATGGTACAGCTCTCTGAGTGTGTTGTAAACGTATCGATCGACGTCTGTGGAGGTGACGCCGCTCGATGAGGCAGAGGTGGAAAAGTTGCAACAGGAGCTGCTGCTGCTGCGTCATGTGGAGGATCACAGACCTCCACAAACCTCCACATACCTCCACCTCTGCTTCACTCCTCCACCGCAGATGGAGAAACGCTCTCATCCACAGCCTCATCATCATCATCCTCATCAGATAAACATGCTGTGTGTGATCTGTGAGCCGCTCGTTTGATCCGAACATCACATCGCTGTGTGTGTCGGTAAATGTTGACGTGCACACACACACACACACACACACACACACACACACACACACACTGTGCTGGTTGTTCCAGAGCTTTCAGCAGCTGTGGGTTGATCCGACGTGAACGCTGTAAATCTGCCTCGTGTTTCTGTTGATGTCAGGTGTGTGTTGGGATCCCGTCACACCTGTGCATTGTTTTTAATAACACACTCTGTGTGTGTGTGTGAGTGTGTGTGTGTGAAGGAGGCGGCGTGTTGATGTGGAGAGATTTACCTGCATAAACAGCAGCATCATGTTCTGGGCAGATGTGAGGAACCCCTGCAGTAGCACATGCCTTCCCCGGCGTTGCCTAGCAACCTCCAGGCTCCTGACACGCAGCACTACCCCACCGCCTCCCACACACACCAACATACATGCACACACACACACACACACACACACTGTAATGTCGGTTTACTCTGAGGACAAACTATAAAAACTTGAGCTGAGCATTTTAAAACTGTGTCACAGTCACGAAGAGAGACGAGCCATTTCCCATCAGCCCACAGACCACCACAGCTTCATCTGTGGTGAGTTCACTGTCTGTAATAACATCAGGACAGACGAGCGTCTGTGGTGAGTTCACTGTCTGTAATAACATCAGGACACACGAGCGTCTGTGGTGAGTTCACTGTCTGTAATAACATCAGGACACACGAGCGTCTGTGGTGAGTTCACTGTCTGTAATAACATCAGGACAGACGAGCGTCTGTGGTGAGTTCACTGTCTGTAATAACATCAGGACAGACGAGCGTCTGTGGTGTGTTCACTGTCTGTAATAACATCAGGACAGACGAGCGTCTGTGGTGTGTTCACTGTCTGTAATAACATCAGGACACACGAGCGTCTGTGGTGAGTTCACTGTCTGTAATAACATCAGGACAGACGAGCGTCTGTGGTGAGTTCACTGTCTGTAATAACATCAGGACACACGAGCGTCTGTGGTGAGTTCACTGTCTGTAATAACATCAGGACACACGAGCGTCTGTGGTGAGTTCACTGTCTGTAATAACATCAGGACAGACGAGCGTCTGTGGTGAGTTCACTGTCTGTAATAACATCAGGACAGACGAGCGTCTGTGGTGTGTTCACTGTCTGTAATAACATCAGGACAGACGAGCGTCTGTGGTGTGTTCACTGATCTCTACAAAGTGTAACTTTTAGCTTCAGAATTTGAAGCTGTGATTGGATGTTTGTTAGTGAAATGCACTCTGGGAGTTGTAGTTGATGTCCACAGACTTCTTTTTTGATGCTTTAATTATCTGAAACTCGTCTGTAGTTGTTGGTCGTCTCCGTCGTGTTGTTCTGTTGATGGAGCGAGGCACTGAGTCTGTCAGGGTTGCCGGTTTGATTCCTCCGTCCTGGCGCTGTGTTCCTCGGTGGTTTGGATCATATCTGAGCTGTTTGAGTGTGTAACGTGAGCCCGAGCTCAGATTCACGACTGTAATCTGTTTGCTGTCCCGTCAGGCGTGGATCATGTCCTCCACCTGCAGCCCTCCGCGGGTTAAAGGTGTACGGAGGACATGGACACACTGTTGTAGATGTAGTTTAACTTTTTATTCAACACGTGTTCATGCTGGAGGCGTGTTCACAAACGAGAGCCTAAACGTCGACTGACTGACTGACTGACTGACTCCGTCTGTGGTTGATTTGTCTGCTGATGACTGAAACGTTTCTCCAGGATGTCATATCATTTTATTTTGGATATCTTATTCAGCACATCTGAACTTTTCCTTCAGGTCATAGTGTGTCCTGATTTAGCTTTGAGTTTCATGAGACAGTGAAAGTCAGTCACATGTTTACTTTCAGCCTGACAAGAAGTGATTCAAATAAAAATCACGTTTATTTGGACAGTCCTCGACTGTCTGAAGCTGCACAGCGAAGGCGAGAAGTCTGCAGTCAGCGTGACCCCCAGAGCCACGTTCATGAAGTCCACAGAGCCGTCATAGTCGTCGTACCATGAACAGTAAGAAGACGAAACAGAAGGCTGTAGAGGAAATTCAGTTCATGTTCGTCTTATTTTACTCCGTTCATTTGGGTCATTTTAGGTTTGGTTTGCGCCGTCTTCATTTTGGGACGTCCTGGAAGAAAAAAACAGCCGACTGATCAGATTCAGAATCAAAGAATACTCAGACGTCTTACATCCTGCAGAGTGACGTCCTGGTTCGCTTTGACCTGCTGTCCTTTTTTTAAGGCTCTGTTTGTTCGTTTCAAACCTGCCTGTTTGTTTCAACAATCATGTTGCCGCTCATGTTGCCGCTCATGTTGCTGCTCATGTTGCTGCTCATGTTGCTGCTCATGTTGCTGCCTTGTTGCTGCCTTGTTGGGTTGTAAAGTTTGGACTGCTCTGTTGTCGTCTCCATGGATCTCTGTGATTGAAACAGGTCAAACATTTGGAATCAGCTGTCACGTGAGAGAGGAAACACTTTGAATCATCTCGGTTGCATGTTGATGTTTCATGGTGACATCAGTCAACTTGGAGTTTCTGTCAGTAGTAAAGACACTGACGAATTTATTTCAACAAAATTACAACTGTCAGTTGTCGTAGTTGCTTCACCTTTGACCTGCCGATTTCAGCTTCATAAATCTGAAGATCTTTTTTTTTCTTCACTCCTCTGTGACAGCAAACCCACTATAGAAAAACAAATCGTCACTTTATGGAGCAAACAGACAGTTGACTGAGAAAATGATCGACAGGTCAGTCAGTAACTAAAGTTCAGTTTGATCTCCAAACAAACTGTCTGATCGTCTGACCGTGTCACAGATGTTTTCAAGCTGCAGTTTGTGATAAATAAATCATGTTCCTACAGACAATTTGCACATTAATGAGTTAACGGAGCACAGCTCCTCCATGTTTTAAGATAACGACATTTTAAAGGTCGTATCTAATTACTGACCCCATTAGTGGACATAATCACGTCAGACGCTCGAGGAACCTCCGGGGATCAAACACTCCTGCACCACTGAGACCTCGAGGCTCTGCAAAGAGGGCTTCAGAATCACAGTGAAACGACTGAATGTTGTATTTGTGTGTCGTGTTGACGTGACGGGAGCTGCAGGCAGGTGTGTGTTGACCTGAGCGGCCTGTAGGTGGAGCTGCAGATGCACAGCAGAAGAGTTCAGGCTCTTCAGCAGATCCTCCGTCAGCGCTGCAGCGCTCGGCGTTTCATCTGGAAACACTGGATGTGTTGTGAGATGGACTCCCCCTCCTCTCTCTCTCTGTGGTGTATATTTACACTGTGACGTGTTCAGTTCACTTCATCGGATTGATTTGCTCTCTAAACGCTGCGTTTGAGTCCCTGTTGTCATGAATCATGTGGGTCAGCTTCCAGATTCCTGCACATTTAACACTCCGGGTTGGTTCTGATGGAGCCTGCAGGCTGAACACGGCAGCAATAACCCACTTTACTGATCACATGGCAGTTTGATACATCACTGACAGATATTCATGGACGCGGATCAATATGCTTTGTCTCCTGTGGTGATGAATGTGAATGGAGACGAGGCGTTCAGGGACCATCCAGGCTGGTTTCATGCTGATTTTGATGTTACGGTTGTGTCGTGTATCCAGATGAAACTCTGATGTGTCGTGTGTGTGTCGGCTTGTTTTTGTGGAATGATCTGGAAGCGCTCCTCCCACCAAACGCCGGCTCTCCTCCTGGATTTTAAATCCACTTATGAAATCCGTCCAGCAGCACAGCGACCGTTGTCATGTCAACAGCGGTATCTAGGGCATATTTTATGTTGTATAAATTATTTTCCCATTCATAATTTACCCGACGTAAAGGCTGGATACTATTATTCTACACCGTGCATACAGCACCGCCTGTCAGGGCTGCACGTAGATTCAATATTAAATCCAGAGCTGGATTTTTGAGGCTGATATCGAGATTGAAATAATCTGACATGCAGCCTGAAATAAATATAGTTCAAATGTTTGTTAGTGATCGCAGCCTGAAACGACGCTGCTGCGTGCTTGCATTCACAGTTTGACAAAGTTAGACTTTTAAAGGTGCAGTGTGTACAGTTTATTTGCAGCTAGTGGTGTAATCTCTGCATTGCAACCTCCTCACATCACCCTCACCCACCTAGTGTAAAGGAGAAACAACACTCGGTGTTTCAACACGTCGGCCTCCATGAAAGAGGACCTGCTCCCCCTGTAGATATAAGTTCAGGTGATTATGCATGCATGAAAACAGAGTTATGAATATTATATTTCATGTCTGCTTTAAACTTTACACACTGAACCTTTAAACATAGTTTTTGTAAATTTTTCTTTATTATCTTTATTTCCCGAAATATATTTTCAGTTTGAGCAATGATCAGGATTTTAAATAGATCTAATGTGCAGAGGAATGACGACTGTGAACACTAGAAGCTGACGTGGATCTCTTAGTTTTGTTGACTTGTTATTCGATCAGCTGTGTCTTAATTTAAATTCAGATTTTACTCATTTTGTATTTTATGTGAGTAAATGTATCTTATTTTGTTGAATTATAGAAAAGCATGCTAATAATCAGTGTCGTTACTGTACGTACGTTCTTATTGAAGTATCACTCCCCAGAGGATGAACCCTCTTGATCTTTGCGTCACTTCCAGGATTTCTGTTACTGTTATTTATGAAATGAGTTCAGTCAGTGTGGACTGACTTCTTCGACCTTCGAGTGTTTTCAGTCTTCTGCTCAGATTTCACATTCAGCTCTTGTTATGTTAAAATCTGGTTGCAGCATCAGAACCAGCACGTCATCATCCGCCTGCGAGGCTGACAGCGGCTGCAGAGAACACCCAAAAGAAAGCTGCAGCTCTCCGCCTGCCGCTGCTAACCGGGAGTCCTCGTCACACCCCCCCCCCCTCGCTGCTGACGCTGACATGCTCGTCGCTGTGTTTGAATCCGGGGGCGACATCGATTATTCATGCAGCGAGCATGGAGCCCCCCCTCGTGCTGACATGTGCCACGCTCGCTGAAGCCGATTAATTGGCAGGAGAATGAGAGAAGACGAGAGGGAGGGTGTCACAGAAAAGAGCAGCTGAAGAGGGAGGAGTGTTATTGTGCTGTGGTGGTGGAGGGAGGTGGTGGAGCCTGAGTAACAGGATTGAGTTTGGATCTGTTGCTGTCGCACCGCACGCACCGAACAAGCCTGTCCAGATCTGAGGGAGCCATCCATAATTTAGTATCCTCCTCCTCCACCACCACCACCACCACCACCACCACCACCTCCTCCTCCTCCTCCTCCTCCTCCTCCTCCTCCTCCTCCTCCTCCTCCAATCGGGAATCCCCTCCAAGAAGATGACCACACATTACCCCCGGCAGGAGTTCACCTCCAAGGCCATGAACGGAGCAGAGAAGAAGCTGCCACGGGTCAACATCAACCTGCAACCGGAGTCCATCGCCCACCTGCACCCGCTCCAGAGACAGCACGCCATCGAACTCCACCGACAGCAACAGCAACAGCAGCAGCCGAGTCGTCCGCAGGTCGAGGCGTCTCTGTCGACGTTCACCGCCTGCACTGTGCCGGCGTCCTGCCGAGCTCGCAGTCGCTTCCTCAACCTGCGCGACAGCGTCAAGAAAAGCCCGACTAAGAGTACCGCGAAAGTGGTCGGCGGCAGCCACGCGGCAAGCAGGCCGGAGATCCCATGGGTACCCTTTACTTTCACTAAGGTACTTCAACACTGACCACATGGTCTGTTCGAGGTTGGTTCTTTGGTTCTTTAATCTTACCGGTACCTCTGTGTCTGAGGGGCTGATCGCAGAGTCATTTGATGAAGTCCTGATCTTTGTGTTTGTGTGTCAGTCTTGTTGGCATCAACTGTTGGCTCAGATTTTTTGTCTTGTGTACTTTTTCTTTGCTGCTCGATGAAACAAAGTTCTTGTGCAGCTGCTTGTGTCGACATTTAGCACTTCAGGAATGTGTCGTGCTTTGAGGGAAGTCCTCAAGCCTTCATCAGGTAAAGTCTGAGGACATAAATCACCTTTATTCGTGACATTACAGGACTCATGGTACTGCTGATCAACAGTGTGTATAGTGTGCGAGACCCTGTTTGTACTTACAGTCCAGTCCAGACTGTTTTGGTGCTGAATCGTTGGCGTTGAATTGTTCTCGTCTTGGTGTTGTGACCTCTGACCCTTGACCTCACGGTGCTGTTGGTGTACCTGATGGTCGACAGGTCGTGGGAGCTGTCTGCACATGTGCGGTGGTGTTTGTGTTTGTGTGAGCTGCTGTCAGACTCAGGTTGAGTAACTACAGTGTGTCAGTTCATGGAGAATCGATGCAGAGCATCCGTGTGTTGTCGTCATGAAAACCTCGTCTCTGCTTCAGCGTTCAAACTGTCCTTCATCCATCAAACAGCTTCATCAGCTTCATGTTTTCACCTTCTGTTAACTCATTTATCTAACGAGCTGTACACATGATCAACATCTGACTGTTGATAGATTTTTACCTTTAGGTTCTTCATTGGTGTGAATGTCACACATGTTCAGACACCATGTTTATTTTTCACATGCATCAGCTGATTTGAACTCTTCAGTATTAATGTTGATCAGTTTTGAAATCTTTCAGTCCACAAATGTCCCACAGTCTTTAAATGTCTCATTTAGTCTAATTTAAAGTTTATGGATCAAACTGTTTATTAAGAGTTTCAGAAGCAGTTCTGGTGGTTTGCGTCGGGTCGGGTCGGGCTCTCTCTCACAGTGTCAAAGATCCCGTCTGTCCACGAGCGCTCACTCCTGTCAAACACAGCCTCTGTCCTCCGTCACAGTTTGTGTTCTTTGGGCAGCGGTGGAGCTCCATTGTCAGAGGCTTTCCGAGCGGCGCTCCAGAAGTAGGGCTGGCGGATCAATGCGGTCGATGTGCGGGGGCTAATTTTAGCGCCTGTTGGTTTTCCATGGGCTCCGAGTTCTGCTGCTGCAGCACAACAATTAAGCCTCTTCGAAACAGAGCGGCACTTCCTGCCGGCGGCTTCACGAGGTCCTGCTCTTGCATAATGGAGGTCAGAGCGATGAAGGCCGCCACACGCTCACTGCTCTTTATGAAGGTTTACATGACGACAGTTTGAACAATGCAAATATTAAAGATGAAGCTTTCAGCAAGGAGCTGGGAAGTCATGATTTTAATATTTGTTTGTTAAAAAGGTGAACAGATAATGTTTACAAAGTTCAGAAAGAATTAAAATATATTTATACAGCTTAACAAGTAGAAGAGTCACGTGACTGTCACATTGGTTTATTAATGTCTGCTGATCGATGAAGCAACGTGTCAGTAAAAGATACATTTTATGGTTTTACGTCCACAAAATCTCCACAAACAGATATCTGTACATGAAAGCAGAACCTGGAGGAACCAGAACAGTTCTGTTTTCTCTGGTTGTATGTGAAACACATCAGCTTTGTAAACCTTTATCTGGATTCATGTTCACGTTTCTGTCTCTCTGCGCTCACACGTCCAGTTTGTAATATTCAGATTGTTAGAAAGTGAAAAACATTTCCTGAATTCTTCTTCTTACCTGGTTCTGCTCGTAACGTGTGATGATTCAGATTCAAACCAGACGTTTCATGAACAGAAAAATAAATCTTGTTGATGAGAACTGATGTTGAATCCTGAACAGAACCGGCTCAAGAACCGGAGAGATTCTGAGAACTTCATTCCCACCAAATTCTCTCCGTTTATAGACAGATACTTCATCGTCCTCACAAGGAAATTTATGAGCACAGTCTGTACAGACACGAACACGTTAAAACACGAGAACACGACCACAGAAAAACGTTCAGTACATTTAACACAGAACGTTTATCCACGTTAGATCAGGAGTCGGCAGTTCTGATTTCAGGAGGTCCGGATAGAGACAAATGCTCACGTTCAGGTTCTGCAGCATCGTCATGTTTAAGCTGCTTTATAATGATGTTACATTTATTTTATATATATTGAAGCAGCGTTGTCTTTGTATCAACATCTGTGTGACGTCAACGACTCACATCAAACAAAGAAAGATATAATTCAACGTCATGGCAACAACATTTATTTTCAGTGACACTCTGGACTCTGGAGAGCTGCATACAACAATAAATAATAAATCAAACTCCATGATATGTTGTGGCCGGCTCTGGGTCCGGACGGGACAGAGAACGGGTCCGGACCTGGACCGCAGTCCACCTGTGACATAAGACATGCTGTGATAGACAGACTGAACTCGTTTACAGGACCGAGAGCGGAACAAGTCGACTCTTTAAGCCTCGAACAACTCGAGTTAGACAAGCTGCCTCAGACTCTCGCTGTACCACATGATGACATGTATGACGACATGTATGATGACATGTATGACGACATGTATGACGACATGTATGACGACATGTATGATGACATGTATGACGACATGTATGACGACATGTATGATGACATGTATGATGACATGTATGACGACATGTATGACGACATGTATGATGACATGTATGACGACATGTATGATGACATGTATGATGACATGTACAGTGATGGCAGAGAGCAAACAGGCCATCATGACTGTCAGACACTAAAGTGACCTTTGACCTTCTGTCACCGTCAGCGTTCAAACTCTGATTGAAATATCTGCTGCTGTTCAGTAATCACAGAGAGGACGTCCACGCAGGGATTTAACACACACACACACACACACACACACTCTCTTTAATCCTCTCAGAGCAGCAGATGGGCAGTCAGTCAGTTTGTCACATCAGGATCGAGTGTCAGGTAATCTGTCAATCATGGAGCGTCTTCCTGTGATTGGCCGACCTCTCTGACGCCGCGTCGTGTCAAACTCCGCCCCGCTGGCACCTCAACATGTTAAAAACAAACAGACCTGTCAGTCACCACGGACATGCATACATCCTCCTCCATCCTCCTCCACCCTCCTCCTCCTGCTGTTCATCTGTGCTGCACTGTGTTTGTCTAACCTTTGACCCCTCACCATGCTATTGTTCAGCAGGCCGAGGCCACCCCGCCCTCCTCTCCCATAATCCCTGTGATCCCAGTCTCACCAATCGCAGCCGAGACCACCATCATCCCTCCGACGTCACAGGTTTCTTTTTTGTTGTTGTTTTGATTTCCCTCCACCTGTCTGTCTGTCTGTCTGTCTGTCTGTCTGTCTCTGTCTGTCTCTCTGTCTGTCTCTCTGTCTGTCTGTCTGTCTGTCTTGTCTCTCTCTCTGTCTCTCTCTCTGTCTGCTCCATCCATCCTCAGACTGATCTCTTGGTTTGGCTGCTCGTCTCTTGGTTGTGTAGCGTTGGTGTGTGCGTCCAGCTGTGGCTCTGATGAGCAGATTACACATAGAAACTTTTCAGAGCCCATCTGGCTCCTCGAGGCACGAACTGAGCGAGCGATCGAGGCAGACGGAGAGAGAATGAGAGAGTGAGCGAAGGCGAGCACAGATCAGTTTAAAGCTAGAAGAAGAAGGAGGAGGAGAAGGAGCAGGAGGAGCAGGCCGCCGTCCTTCAGGACTCCAGTTAGGCTTCATGCTTCAGCATTGCATCTTCTGCAGCGTGAAATGCCGCCATGTACGTTAGCGCTCTGTCCTCACTAAGCTCTGCTCGAGCCGGCTTCCTGTTTGATCCTGTCAGTCTGTCTTTGGTTTGCTGCACGGCGGGCGGACGGACGGCTTGAGTTCAGTGTGTGCTGTTTGCAGGGGAGGGTGCTCAAGTTCTGTGGGTGGATGTTGATGGGGGTGTATTCCATACTTGTTGATGTTTCCTCTGACGCTGATGTGTCCTCTCTCCTCAGGCCAACCCTCCACCTGTGGTGGTCAACACAGACAGCCTGGACACGCCTCCATACGTGAGTTCACCTGTCCCGTCTAAACGTGTTTATTGTGACAGCCGTCCGTCCTCTGGACGACCTCGCTCTCTAGTTTGTGATTGGACAGTTTGATGAGTCGTGATCGTCCTCGAGGTCACAGCAGGTCATTTGATACAGAGAGCTCCATGAAACATCATCACACATGAATCCAGCTTCACCGTCAGTTCACGACGTAACACACAGTCATACTGCAGCTCTGAACAGTGGAGGCTCATGGGTACCCAGAGAGGCTGTCAGCTGACTGTGAATCAGCTGATGATGTGTTAAAGTGACCTGACGTGTCATTAACGTGTGTGTGTGTGTGTGTGTGTGTGTGTGTGTGTGTGTGTGTGTGTGTGGGTGAACGGGACGGAGGCTGATTATGAGTACGAGGAGATCACGCTGGAGAGGGTAAGACGATGCCAGCCGTCCTTTTTATTTCACTTTGAATCGCGGCCATGTTGTTAACGGGCCGCGCTCCATAACTCAGAGTCCTGGCAGCAGCTGATCGTTCGTTTGACTTTTCTGTTCTTTAACTTCAGAACTTTTAAAGTCCAGAGAAGACCGGCGTCCTCACAAACCTGCAGGACGTCTCACATTTCTAAATGTTTGTGTCAGCCTCAGTGTGGTTTGATCTGAGTAGACGGACTTCTCTCATGTTTACCTTTCTGACTCAAACTCTGCAGGAAGTGTCACATGCACAGTGTAGTGTGACATGTTGTTGTTTGTAACCTGATGCTTCTGTTGACGTGTTTTGTTCGTTTTTATTGTGGTTGTCATGGCGATCGTCGTGGTGTCCAGGGTAACTCTGGACTGGGCTTCAGCATCGCGGGCGGCACAGACAACCCCCACATCGGTGAAGACCCCAGCATCTTCATCACCAAAGTCATACCTGGAGGAGCCGCGGCCCAGGACGGACGGCTCAGGTGAGTCTGCTTCAGGTCCAGGTCCAGGATCAGGCCCAGGTCCAGGATCAGGTCCAGGTCCAGGATCAGGCCCAGGTCCAGGATCAGGTCCAGGTTCTGAAGCTCGTGTCACAGTCCGGACCTTAAACGTGATATTTTATCAGATAAGAACTGAGTTCACGTCCCGTCGTTCTCGAGCTGTTCGTCATTAGTTAAGAGCTCGTGTCGTTCACCCAGAATCCCCTGCAGCGTCCCGCCGCCTTTCACTGCTTCATTCATAATGCAGCAGGCTGACACACCTGATCCAGGTGGTGGTGGTGGTGGTCCTGCCTCAGCCTCAGGTCACCTGTGTTGAACTGTCAGTCATCGTGAGGCTCATGTGTCTGACTGAAAGCTCAGGTTCAGCTCGGACCGTCAGTGAAAGACAAGTAGAGACGGAGACGACGTTTAAAAGAGTTTAACAGATTTTATTTATTTATTGGTCCGTAACGTACAGACATCTTTGATGCAGTGTTAAACATGAACATCATCATAAAACCAGCTGTAATAAGATGTAATGACTGAAGTGGAGAAGCTGGTGCTGAGCCCGATGATGCTACAGCTAAAAAACTAAACGTCCTCCTTAAGTCCGATGGATGATTGACAGTCGGTGGCGTTGTGTGTTTCAGGGTCAACGACGTCATCCTGAGAGTGAACGAGGTGGATGTTCGGGACGTGACCCACAGCCGAGCTGTGGAGGCGCTGAAGGAGGCCGGCTCGCTGGTCCGACTCTACGTCCGCAGGAGGAAACCGGTCTCTGAGAAAGTGATGGAGATCAAACTGGTGAAAGGGCCCAAAGGTAACGCAGCGTCTGTCAAACCCATTTCAATACAGTTTGAAACGTTCAGGCTGAAGGTGGAGCGTCCTGATGGAGGTGTGGTTGGATGTGGTTGGATGTCTGGCAGTCCCTCGGGGCTCCATGATTATTCAGGCTCAAGAACAAAGCCTGCGTTTCCACGGAAACATCCCAAAATATGCCTCTGTGCATTAATGTGTCCTGATTTGTGCCGCTGTTAAATTAGCAGCAGCTCCTAAACGTTCGGCTGATGTTTTCTAAACGTTACTGTAACACGCTCTAACAGTTCTGGTTCTGGTCCAGGTCTCGGCTTCAGTATAGCGGGCGGCGTGGGGAACCAGCACATCCCGGGCGACAACAGCATCTACGTCACCAAGATCATCGAAGGAGGAGCTGCACATAAAGACGGGAGGCTGCAGATCGGAGACAAACTGCTGGCTGTAAGAGTCTTTATCCGACGGGACGGGGACGGGGCGGGACGGGGCGGGGGCGGGACGGGGACGGGACGGGGACGGGGACTGAAGACAGACCACACTGTGTCTCAGGCTAAATATTGATCAAGACGAGTAGTAAACTGTTTTTAAGATCTGACGTAGCATCTTTTTTAAACTCTGTTATCGTGTTTATGAGTCTTTAAATCTTTTCCTGTCTGCTGTCAGATGTTTTTACCAAACTAACATGACAGACGAGCTGATAATCTAAATTTGTCAGATGTTTGCAGCTCTGATCTTTTCCTTTAATCCAGAGGTGAGACACATTTCAGTTTGTGTAGATTCTGAAGTAAAAACAGCTGATGAAGTTAGAAACCAGCTCACGTGTGTAACTGTAAATCTACATCAGAGACAGCTCGTGTGGCCAAATTACAGATTCAAAAGTACATTTCATAATATTCATAATATTCATAATCATGACAGAAGCGTCCCGTTAGGTTGGACACAGTGTTCTCTGTCCATCAGCGACAGATGTTCATACCTTGTAGCCCTCTGCGGTGTCTTTAAATGAAATGTTGCATGAGCGGTGATGTTTTGTTTCCATCGATGCTCGTGGATCTTTAATGTGTGACTGTATGTATGTAAATAATGAAATGAGAGGGAGCGTCGACTCACATTAACCTGCAGGAACACGAGGAGGCGCTGCAGCAATACGAGTCGTACTGCTGACGTCGAGGTTAAGATAATATGTTGTAATATTTCTGAGAGGAAGATCTGACCTGTTGTTTGTTCAACGTGTGTCAGACTAAGATTTAAAAGTAACTTTAGATTTAATAACTGCAGCTGCTGCTGAAACAACATGAACAAAAACACATCAAAACTCTGACTTTGTGATACTCTAGTACACTCAGGTCTGGTGTGATGCAGCATGTTGGGATGACTGTGTGTTCTTTGCTGTTGTTAGATGAACGTTCACGCGATGACGTGTCTCCTCTCTGTGTTCAGGTGAACAGTGCTTGCCTGGAGGAGGTGAGCCACGAACACGCCGTCACTGCCTTGAAAAACACTCCTGACGTGGTCTACTTGAAAGTGGCTAAACCCAACAGTGTCTTCATGAACGACAGCTTCGCCCCGCCCGACCTCACCAACTGTGAGTGATGACGGTCTTTAATTTCACCTCATGTGGCGATGTGGTGATCTCTGTAGAGGCTTAGCGGGCGTTCAGACCTGATCTATGTTTAAAATGTGCTGCAGTCTGTGTTTGAGGTCCAGGTGAGTAACATTACTGTGAGTCTGAAGGTTCATCAGACACCACAACAGCTCACAGAGGGTTACTCAGAGTAATGAACCCCTCTGTGCTCACGCTGACGTTCGTCCTCAATCGGCCAAACAAGGACATGAATCCTCTGATGGAGGTCTGTGGACACAGAGCAGATTAGCAGGTCCTGGTTCAGACGAGGGCCGCCTGACTTTCTGCCTTTGACCCTGAATTAGCGTTGAAGTCATCGGGGACTGCGGCGTGTCTTCGATGGTTCCCCAGCGCCGTTCATCAAACAACACGTCTCAAAGTCGAGGCGACACATTCAGAGCACGAACTCTGGATCGGCTCCCAACGACTCCCTCGATGAACCTTAATGTGGAGACGCTGAAGGACGAAGTGATGCTGGAGCGCCGAGGACGGAGGAACGACGCCCAGCTCAGCGGTCCGTCCAGGAGACGGAGAGGAAGTAATCAGATGAGTGATCGTCACAGGAAGCTTCACTTCAGCACATCGATCTGTTCATGTCGACTTCACTGACAGGCGCAGAGTCCTGTCTTTACCATCAGTGCATTTCATCATGTGTCCAGAGTAACACCTGACAGTGACCAGTTTTATTCCAATAAACAAAATGTCAAAAAAATCGAACAGAAAAATAAAAGTTTCTCTTTTTTACAAACTAAGATCGTCTTAATTAACTCGTTAACTTCATTAAAGAGGACCTGCAGCGTCTGTGGATATGAAGTTATATAAAATATTCTGAACTCACTGATTATTTTGAATTGTCCAGCTGCAGATGATGTCAAACAGAGTTATTAATAAATCATAAGATCAGTAAAACTCAGATCAATTCTCCAGGTAGCCACATTAAATGTCAGTCGAACTTTCAGGCTTCAGTTTGTCGTCAGCAGGTCGACAGTGTCTGTGTTCATGAAGACAGCAGACTGTCTGAAGTCTGAAGATCTGACAGATCACATGACGTGATGAGATCAGGACTCCTCTGAGGCCTCCACCACTGAAGCTGCTCTGATGATCAGCTGATCACCGTGACGGTCCGACCATCTCTCAGGATAAAGACTTTAACTGTGACCACACCTGAGCGTGATGACGGCATCATGACACCATCATTCATGAAATCAACATGTCACCATGGATACAGCCAGCATCAACCATGTGACCCCCCCCCCCAACCTCTCTGTTTTATCAGCGTCCCTCCTCTGCGTGAAGGACGACAACAAATCCACTCAGCGAGCTTCAGCTGCTAATCCACCAACACTGAGGGAGGAGGGTGGAGGAGGGTGGAGGAGGGGGGCAGCAGTATATATGATGATATCCTGCCACAGTGGACGAAGATCTGAGGTCATGACAGAGGAACAACTCTGACTGTGTGTGCGTGCATGCGTGTGTGCGTGTGTGCGTGCGTGTGTGTGTATCTTGGTGACTGCAGTGTGAGTTTCTCGTTCACTCGTTCAGTTTTCGGCCTCGTCCAATCAGGTGGTAACAGGAGCCGAAACACACACACACACCACTGCTCGGAGTAAGCGTGTCAGAGAGCACACGGATGTTTGTTTGTACACACACCTGTATGTTAACCTGTGTGTGTGTGTGTTGCAGCGTACTCTCAGCACATGGAGAATCATATCAGCCCGCCCAACTTCCTGAGTCAGCCTCTCCCACCACCAGCATCCTCCGGACGCTACTCCCCGACCCCGAAGAGCATGCTGGGAGACGACGATGTCACCCGGTGAGGACAAAAACACACGCACACACACACACACACACACGCACACGCACACACACACGACTTAAAAAAGCAGAGAACAGCTGATTAAAAACAACAACACTCACAGCAGGTTCATGTAGCCTCTGCAGCTCCGCCCTCTGCTGGTGTAAACCTGCAGTTACACACACACACACACACACACACACACACACACACACACACACACACACACACACACACGCGGGTTCTGATCCTGGTCCGTCTCCAGAGTTCTTGTGGATGGACCGGCAGGCTGTCTTCAGTCCAGCCTCAGTCAGCAAGCCTCTGAGGTGTCTGCTGATCTGATTGGCTGTGTGGTCATGTGATGTCAGGATGATTGACAGCTGTGTGGTCATGTGATGTCAGGATGATTGACAGCTGTGCTCCAACAGGGAGCCCAGGAAGGTGGTGCTGCACAGAGGAGCCACCGGACTGGGCTTCAACATCGTGGGCGGAGAGGACGGAGAGGGGATCTTCATCTCCTTCATCCTCGCCGGAGGACCAGCTGACCTCTGTGGAGAGCTGAGGAAAGGAGACCGACTCGTGTCTGTACGTACACACACACACACACACACACACACACACACATGTTTAAACACACGTATAGCATCAATAATGTGTGTGTCTGTTTCCAGGTGAACGGCGTGGACCTCCGTAACGCCACCCACGAGCAGGCCGCCGCCGCCCTGAAGAACGCCGGGCAGACGGTGACCATCATCGCCCACTACAGACCGGAGGGTGAGCTCATATATCCTGGAAAGTCCTGGAAAACATCCTTGAAATCAAAGACTGGTCTTGAATCAAAGTGTGAATTTTGCTTCCTGTCCAGAGTACAGTCGGTTTGAGGCGAAGATCCACGACCTGCGAGAGCAGATGATGAACAGCAGCATCAGTTCTGGTTCTGGATCTTTACGGACGAGTCAGAAGAGGTCACTCTACGTCAGGTAAGATCACCTGAGGGAAGCCGTCAGTCCTGATTGGTCAGTTATGCTCATGGTTATGGTCTGTTGTTTCTGTATAACAGACAGACGTTATTATTTTGAATTCATCATTTGAAATCAATATTTTGTGTCCGTATCTTATGAATCTAAGTGGAGGACTTCTGAGTGTCCTCTGTGTGTCCTCTGTGTGTCCTCTGTGTGTCCTCTGAGTGTCCTCTGAGTGTCCTCTGAGTGTCCTCTGTGTGTCCTCTGTGTGTCCTCTGAGTGTCCTCTGTGTGTCCTCTGTGTGTCCTCTGTGTGTCCTCTGAGTGTCCTCTGTGTGTCCTCTGTGTGTCCTCTGTGTGTCCTCTGAGTGTCCTCTGTGTGTCCTCTGTGTGTCCTCTGAGTGTCCTCTGAGTGTCTTTAGGTGGTTTGAATGACTGTGAACTTTAAGATGATGAACAGAGGTTTTTGATCTGGAGTCTGTCTCTCTCTCTGTCTGTCTCTCTCTGTCTGTCTGTCTGTCTGTCTCTCTGTCTGTCTGTCTGTGGTGCAGAGCTCTGTTCGACTACGATAAGACCAGAGACTCAGGTCTGCCCAGTCAGGGACTCAACTTCAAGTTCGGAGACATCCTCCACGTGGTGAACGCCTCCGACGACGAGTGGTGGCAGGCCAGACAGCTGACATCACAGGGGGAGGTGGAGGAGGTGGGGGTGATCCCCAGCAAGAGACGGTCAGCACACACACACACACACACACACACACACCTCGCCTCCTGAGCAGAGCTCAGATTCAGTCAGTGGACACTAACCTGCCTTCATCTGGCTGCAGTGATGTCACAGGTGTACTCCAGGACTCTGTGACATCACAGTTTAATATTTAAGGCTCTCCACAGGATCACTGGTTTACGCCTTGTGTCCTCTGACCTTGTGTCCTCTGACCTTGTGTCCTCTGACCTTGTGTCCTCAGGGTTGAGAAGAAGGAGAGAGCGAGGTTAAAGACGGTGAAGTTTAACGCTAAGTCTCGGGACAGAGGGGTGAGTGTTTGCTTTCTGTTTCTGACCCACGTTAACTCCCATGATGCTTTGTGTGAACACGACCAGCGCAGCGTGTCGGTGCAAACAGAAAAAACATTTCAGCTGAGTAAAGAGAGGACCGATGTTCTTCAGGTGGTCTGATCAAAGTGTCGTCAGCAGTTTGTGTAAAATCAGTCGCGGACACGTGATCTCAGAAAGAACAGATGATGTGACAGCGTGTGAATTCAGTCTGATCTGACGTCGTTTGTTTTGTTCTCGTAACTGACACAAGGCATCATGGGACTTGTAGTTTTTCATATATGTATCTTCAAAGCAGCCTGATGTGTTTGCATGTTTTTAGAGTTCAGAGTTTGTTCATGTCAAGACTCCACCTGTCAGACTGTGTGGAGATGAACTCCACCTACTAATGAGTGACTAATGTTTAAAAGCAGCTCGACTCTTTAACAGCATGTTGTTGATCTTCTTCTTGACGTCTCAGCAGCCAAACTGCAGCAGCGCCTCCCCAGCACCTTTTTTTAAACCGTGTGTCGCTTTAACACGCGTTGCCAAAACGCCCCCTCCCCCCCCCGCCCAGCGCCGCCCGCCGACCCGCCCGCCCTCTAACACACCAGACTGAAGGGTGGAGAAAAGAAACCCACCATGCATGAGCCTTCCCTCCCACCTCATTCAAAGAGAAACGCTTGACATTGATGTCTGACTGTCTGCTGCTCACACAAACCTTCCTCCTCCTCCTCACCACTCACCTGTCTCACCTGTCTCACCTGTCTCACCCCCTCCTCTGTCCTGCTGGATAACAGCTAATTTACATCAATAAGACTCGACATGAAACAGCACGAAACATCAATGTGAGATGATCAGTCAGTCTTTGACAGTCTGCATCCATGTTTTGTAGATTTTTACCTAAAACCTGCTCACAGTTACAGACAGGTGTAGTCTGAACTGAACTTGATGTTTACCAGGTGTGCTTACTCTGATTTTGATCCTCACGTGAAGGTTTTTATTGGACCGTTTTACAGACGGTGAATCTGAATCAGAGTTTTTGTGAACGTCGTCACAGCTGATCTGAAACCAGTGGAACGTCCCCTCTCAGCTTGTTTCTCTGCATGTTCTGTCTGCATGTTCACTTCCTCCTCATCCTGCTTTTGTCTGACATCTGCTGCCTTCACTGTCCCCGTGTAACACCGACAGGTCCACATCACTCAGAGCGACGAGCACTGCTCGGCTCAGTTTCTATGCAGATGATACCAGAATGTTCAGTAGACGTCTGATTCTGTGGTTTGGACTGGTTTCAGTGACACATTTACATCTCGTGCTGTTAGCCTTTGAATAAAGGTGTCCACAGAATGATAGAAACATTAGAGACATTAGAAACATTAGAGACATTAGAAACATTAGAGACATTAGAAACATTAGAGACATTAGAAACATTAGAGACATTAGAGACATTAGAGGTGTGTATATTTAGTCTTAGTGGAGCTGTATTTAAATCGTCCTGTTAGCCGGTAGCCACAGACTCAAACAAAGCGTCTCATTCTGTCCAAACCGACATCAGACTTCCCTCCATCTCCCCCTCTCCCTCCTCTTGTTTTTTATTCCATCACCCCTCCTCCTCCTCCTCCTCCTCTTCCTCCTCTTCCTCCTCAGCAGTCTCTCAATGACAAGCGTAAAAAGAACCTCTTTTCCCGAAAGTTTCCGTTCTACAAGAGCAAAGAGGCGAGCGAGCAGGAGACCAGCGACGTCGACCGTAAGTACCACCAACCGGCGCGGCGGGGCGAGGCCTTCTGTCTGAGAGACGATTGGTCAGGTGACAGGAAGAGAGGCCAGCTGGAGGCGGCGCTGCTGCAAAAGGCGCATTGGTTGTCACGGCAACAGGGCCCGGCTTAAAATAATGTAGCGAACCGACCAGAACCTGGTTCAGATATTCACAGTCGGGACCCCCGAGCAGCCTCTGGTTACTGCAGACGTTTCAGCTGTGACGGCTGAATATTCGGACTCCTCCTCCTCCTCTTTGGAGCCAAAATGGCCGCCCTGTAGCCGCGGTGACCGGCTGCGTTCCCTCTGCTCTCTCGGTCTGTCGCTGTAGCTCAGTAACTTTGTGTTTCTTTGTGGTTGTTCTCTCCTCGTTGTTCACTCGGCTCTGCTGACCTCAGGACAACAGTGACGACATGCTATCCAAAGGCCACAGTAAGTCTGTCCCTCCAAACAACACCACCAACATCAACACCAACATCAACACCATTAACACCAACACCAACATCAACACCATCACCATCACCTTCAACATCAACACCAACACCAACATCAACATCAACACCATTAACACCAACACCAACATCAACACCAACATCAACACCATTAACACCAACACCAACATCAACACCATCACCATCACCATCACCTTCAACATCAACACCAACACCAACACCAACACCATCAACACCAACACCAACACCACCACCACCACCAACACCATCAACATCAACATCAACACCAACATCAACATCAACACCAACATCAACACCATCACCATCACCTTCAACATCAACACCAACACCAACACCACCACCAACACAATCAACACCACCACCAACACCATCAACACCAACACCAACACCACCACCAACACCATCAACATTATCACCATCAACACCAATACCAACATCAACACCAACACCAACACCATCACCATCACCTTCAACATCAACACCACCACCACCACCAACACAATCAACACCACCACCAACACCACCACCAACACCATCAACACCAACATCAACACCACCACCAACACCATCAACACCATCACCATCAACACCAACACCAACACCATCAACACCAACATCAACACCACCACCAACACCATCAACACCATCACCATCAACACCAATACCAACATCAACACCAACACCAACACCACCACCAACACCATCAACACCAACATCAACACCAACACCAACACCATCAACACCAACACCAACACCACCACCAACACCATCAACACCAACATCAACACCAACACCATCACCTTCAACACCAACACCATCATCAACACCACCTCACTCTGACCAGACAAACTCCCATCAGCCTCCTCTTCTCCACCAGGATCCTTTTTCAGTGATAAAAATACAAATATTTTAATTTTAATGTAAAAAGTCGACGTTGACGAGGCAGTGTCTGGGCTCGTTAAAAAAGTAATTTATTACTTGTTACTTCCTGCCAACAGTACTCCATTACTCCCTCCTCATGTGTGTCTGTGTCAGTCTTGAGGATTCAAACTTTTTTCTGCAGACTGAATTCATCAAAAGTTTCAATCACACGAAGCTCAAACTGACGAGGACAAAAACCTTTAAAGTGATTTTTAACTAATTTATTAAATATTGAAGATCAGCTCAGTTTCTATGCAGATGATACCAACATGTCTGATTCTGTGGTTTGGAAACCAGTCCAGTGACACATTTACACCTCAGGCTGTTAGCCTTTGAATAAAAGTGTCACAGAATGAAACCCTGCCCCACACAAACCTTTAACTTAATATAACTTATCATATAACTTTAATATATTAAATACTGAAGATTAACTTCTGTTGATAAAATCAGTGTTCACTGTCTGAAGGACAGATTCATGGTGCAGACGTTTCACCAGACTCCAGCTTCATTTGGGTGTTCAGTTATTTATTTTTGGTGTTTTAACTGTTTATTGCTGTAATTGTATCAGTAATTTGTTACACTACTCGTTATTAGTGAAAGTAATATTACTGTAATAGATTACTGCCCAGTGCTGTCGCTGTGGTAACAGAGAGCATCGTCCTGTTTTATTATTAAATTAAAAAGATTTAAGAAGCTGAAGTTGGTTCCTGGTGGACACGTAGACCTTCCTCCTCCTCCTCCTCCTCTTCTTCTTCCTCCTCCTCCTCTTCTTCTTCTTCCTCCTCCTCCTCTTCCTCCTCCTCCTCTTCTTCCTCCTCCTCCTCTTCTTCCTCCTCCTCCTCCTCCTCCTCCTCTTCCTCCTCCTCTTCCTCCTCTTCTTCCTCCTCCTCCTCCTCCTCCTCCTCCCTCCTCCTCCTCCTCCTCCTCCTCCTCTCTTCTCTCCTCCTCCTCCTCCCTCCTCCTCCTCCTCCTCCTCTCCTCTCCTCCTCCTCCTCCTCCTCCTCCTCCTCCTCCTCCTCCGGCTGTCAGTTCTGTCAGATCTTCTCCATCTCTTCACTTTCTGTCACAACAAATTCACACATTCATCACTTTTCACTCGTCCACCTGTCACTGCTCAGGTGAACCGTCACACCTGGATCTTTCTGGATCTTTCTGGATCTTTCTGGACCTTCATGGAGTTTTCTCTCATTGATCAGCGACGTGCTGAAGTTTGAGTGATTGAAGTTTGATCTGATCAGAAATGAGTCACAGTTTATTGATGGATGAAAAAAATGTTGATCCTTTGTTACTCTTCTTCTGTCTTTTATTTTGTAGGAATCATCTCTGCTGATTTATTTTTGTGTGTTTACAAACCTGAAAAATCCTGAAAGTTTCTCTTCATGCATCAATATTCAAATTGTGGAAACATTCGAGCTTCAATTTAAATGAATTAAAGAGAAATCCTCAGAAGTTTGTGTCAGAACATTCTGCTGAAAATCAAAGAAACCAACGAAGAAGAACATTTAATGTTTTTATTTGATGATGTCATCACATCACGATGATGTCATCACATCACGATGATGTCATCATTTTACATGATTCTGTTTGGACAAAATATTTGAAGCAGGTCGTTTGTTACGTTTCTTTTTTTCCTCGTCTGTTAATCTTCAAATTATTTTGCAGATTTTTTTTATCTCAAGTTTTCAGAGTCGTTTTTAAACGTCCTGAAACAGATGAAGAGATTCAGATTATTCACAGGCAGAATAAAACAGTCCAGTTTGATCTTAAATCAGCGTCTCTGATTCCAGATCTGTTGAATTCAAACAACGAGCTCCCGACGAGGTGAACGCCTGACACCTGATTTAACGAGGAAAAGTCTCAGCTGAGGTCGTCACTGTCCAACAGGAGCAGCTGAAAACAGTTTATATCAATCAAAGAATAACTGCTGATCATAAAAGAGAGGTTCAGACTTTGAAATCTGATTAAACATCTGAGACATTCTCCAAATATTCATTAAGTTAAAACATCAACACTGTTTAACCTTTTCTTTGAATTCTCGTCTTTTATTTTATTTTCTACAAATAAAACTTCAATATTTTGATTTGAATGAAAAGTTTCAAGAATCAACAAAATGTTGATTTTATTCACACAATAAATAATGATCAATAAACTGATGATGTCATCAGAGCAGATTGAAACAGACTGTTGATTAATCGTCGTCTCTGATTGGTTTCCTTCCTGAGGTTTGTTGCGTTGCCGTGATTTGAACTCGTCAAACCGGGTTCATGGTTTTATTTGATCAGACGTGATCGTGGCGGTCGTTGGTGTAACGTTGGTGTAACGTTGGTGTAACGTCTGTCTGTTGAACTGTACATGAGAATATTTGTGTTGCTGTTTGTTGTTGGACCTGTTGACCTCTGGTCTCCTGGGCAAAGCATTCTGGGAAAGCGATGCTCCCGGCTGACGCTGTGTTTTGTTGTGATTCCAGAACACGTGACCTCTAACGCCAGCGATAGTGAAAGTAGCTACCGTAAGTGTGACACTGCCTGCCGCTTCACCCGATGATTGACAGGAAACACTAACCGCTAACTCCCTCCACTGACGAGCACAGGCTGCTGATTGGCCAATGACAGCATGACATCACACACACACAGCCCACGCTAACGTCCCTGAACGCCGCCTGACGGCATGAACGTCTGTCCGGGCTGTTTGCATTGAAGCTGCTGCATGAAGAGAGTGTGTGTTATATATCTGTTGTGTGTGTGTGTGTGTGTGTGTGTGTGTGTGTGTGTGTGTGTGTGTGTTATATATCTGTGTGTGTGTGTGTGTGTGTGTGTGTGTTATATATCTGTGTGTGTGTGTGTGTGTGTGTGTGTGTTATATATCTGTGTGTGTGTGTGTGTGTGTGTGTGTGTGCTGAATATTAATTACAAAGCCCTCGCCTGTACACTCACACACACACCTGCTGACCTCCACTAGAGGTCACCAAAGCTTCACGAGGACTTGTTGATTTTAATCTCAGCGTGTCACTGACTCAAACCAAAGGAAAGTTTCTTTGGAAAGTTTCTCTGATAGTTTCAGGTGTAAAGTGAAATAAATGACAGGATGAAGAAACACTGAAGCTGTCAGAAGAAGATGGAGTTAATGAATCCAGACAGAACTGTTTAAAAACATCAGCATGTTATTATTTATTACATATTCAACAAACTGTTATCAGCTGAATATTAAATGAAAGATTCGGAAAATACCAAGTCAGTTCACTCAGACAGGGAAAGGTCGTGAAGCCATTGTTCTAATGACCCCTTCTTCTTCTGTGGTGCTTTAACGAGCTCCACACACTAACTGTAGTGTACTTACAGCAGCTCATAGTGATGAATAATTATAAAAGATCAGAGCAGATGAGTTTTTAATTTGAATGTTTCCTGAATGTTTCCTGAACGTTTGTTCACGTCACACTGAGCGTTCGTTATCCGTCTAACTTCCAGACTTCCTGCTCGACCCGAGCCGAGTCCAGACTCTGAATCAGATCTAACACTCTTCATCTTCAGCTCTGATCCGGCTTCATCTCACAGCCTTCATCCCTCCCTCTCATCCTTCATTAACCTCTCTGTGTTTAACCTCCTCATCCACCTTCTCCTCCACCTCCTCCTCCTCCTCCTCCTAACCGTCCTCTGTGTTTGCAGGTGGACAGGAGGAGTACGTTCTGTCGTATGAACCCGTCATCCAGCAGGAAGGTGAGATTCGGCTCTCTGATGTTTGTCTCTTTGTTTGATTTGTTCTGATCACTTCCTGTTCCCGTCCTCTGACAGTGAACTACACTCGGCCCGTCATCATCCTCGGCCCGATGAAGGATCGGATCAATGACGACCTGATCTCCGAGTTCCCCGACAAATTTGGATCCTGTGTCCCTCGTAAGTCCTCGCCGGCGTGCGACCTGACGGGTCACGTTCTCGCTGTCAGCTGATTGGAAGTTTTCCCTCCTCTCTCTCTCAGATACGACCCGACCGAAGCGAGACTACGAGGTGGACGGCAGAGACTATCACTTTGTGGTGTCCAGAGAACAGATGGAGAAGGACATCCAGGACCACAGGTTCATCGAGGCGGGACAGTACAACAACCACCTGTACGGAACCAGCGTCCAGTCGGTCCGAGAGGTGGCTGAGAAGGTACCGACACCGCAGGAACCATTTCACAAACTTTATCTTCACATGACATCTGAGGACAGCTCGTCCTCTCATCTAAAGTTTGTTCTGTCTCCACCACAGAAGAAGAATCAACAGAGTTCTGTTCGGTTCACCTCAGAGACGTTTGATTTATTCACCATGAAACTAATTTCTCGTTAACTCAACAGAACTTTTTAACATCTGCAGAAATATGACGTGAAATATTCGTGAAGATTCAGAAACAGAGAGGGAGAGCGGGACGAGGTGTTTGGACCAGAACCAGAGACCTGAGAGGTCGCAGAGTATTTGTGTTAGTCACTGAGTTTGTGCTCGACCAATCAGAACACAGTCAAACGGGTGAACTTGGTCCAGCTCTGAAACCGTCTTTGGTTTCTTCAGACGTCCGATGAACTCTGAATCTGTTTTCCTTTCAGTGATGTCATGATGATGTCATCTGAATGAACACGCCGTTCTTCTTCTTCTGTTGTTTTCAGGGTAAACACTGCATCCTGGACGTGTCGGGGAACGCCATCAAGAGACTCCAGCTGGCTCAGCTTCACCCCATCGCCATTTTCATCAAACCCAAGTCTGTGGAGAACATCATGTGAGTCAGACAGGAAGCAGCAAACACGCTGACAGTCAGCTGACGACACAGACGTCACGACGACATCACGATGACATCACACCAACGTCACGATGACATGGCACTGACATCAAGCTGAGATCACACATCGTGACGTCTGTCTGATGTCATTGTGACGTTGGGGTGATGTCATCGTGACGTTGGCGTGATGTCATCGTGGCGTTGGCGTGATGTCATCATGATGTCATCTCTGTCCTGCAGGGAGATGAACAAGCGTCTGACGGAGGAGCAGGGCAGGAAAACCTTCGACAGAGCCACCAAACTGGAGCAGGAGTTCACCGAGCATTTCACAGGTGAGATAGCACCAAACTCATGAACAAGAGCTCAGATAGAACCTTCTGGTTCTGGTTCTGGTTCTGGATGTTTCTGACACTTTACGAACACGACACACGACATCACTGACTGATGTTTGATTGTCTCTGGTCCTTTCAGCCATCGTTCAGGGCGACACTCTGGAGGAGATCTACGATCAGGTGAAGCAGATCATCGAGGAGCAGTCGGGTCCGTTCATCTGGGTCCAGTCCAAGGAGAAGTTATGAGGGTGGAGACGGTCTGCTCCACCGCTCCTCTCTTTAGATTCACTCTGTTTTATTTTGAAAAGTCGACCTGCAGACGGCAGCCTCACCCTCCTCACCCCGATCAACGACTCGACGCGCCGGCTGACCCGAGCGTTGTTTTATTTCCTATCTGTTGCCTGAATCAGACTCCATCGTCGGGTTTCCTGACCAGCAGAGCAAAGCACACAGGAAGTATGATGACATCACACTGCACACGGTACAGCTCCTTAATGTTTAAGGGAGGAAACTAAAGAGGAGGAGAAGAAGAAGACGTGTCCGTGAACGTGGCGAGAAGAGAAGAAGAAGTACGAAGCCGATTTTAACTTTTGATTTTCGTTTGTGGGTTTTTTTCCCTTTTTTTGTCTTGTAAGGTAAGCGTGGGCGGAGTTTCAGTCTCAGGCAGCGTCTGTCGGTCGGAGGAAGGCGGAGACACAAAAAGCAAAACTTTGCACGTTTGAGCTTTAACAGCATGTCATTTAAATACCCCGTTTATTTCCCATCAGCCCCTTCACCTCAGCGTCTGACATCACAGCGTTTCTTCTGTTCTGCGATCGTCATCTTTGTTTTTTTGTTTCTTACTCTTCAGTTGATTCAGTTTTTTGTTTTTTTGTTTTGCTCCTCGCTGCTGCAGGATGTTTGTCCGGACGCTCTGCAGGGTTCCCGCTCCGCCGACAGGGGGCGCTCTGATTTTATCGCTCAACTTTTTAGACGTTTAACTTCACGAATCAAAGAAAAGTTTGATCTTCTCGAGTCTTTTAGAGTTCAGAAACTTTATTTTTAGAAAATACAGAACCAAAGAAGAAGAAAACACACTGCAGATGATGAGCAGGCGAAACGTCGAGAGAAAACGTCCTAATTAAGATTAATTATCTCATAATTAGATTTTACGAATACTTTACGAGAAAACGTCATTTTCAACGTCAAACTGATTTCAAGAAAACTTCTTAAAGGTCCAGCGTGTGCGTGAAGATTTTTGTGGCATCGAGCGGTGGAACTTGCAGATTGCAACCAACTGAACACGCCTCACCTCACTCCCCACGAGGAGCTAAAGTGGTGACAAACGTGAAGGGCCTCATCTGGAGTTTGAGTTTGGTTTGTCTGTTCTGGGCCACCGTAGAAACGTGGCAGACTCCATGAAGAGTCATTCAGAGGTAACGAGTCTGATTATCAGGTGATCGAACACGAATGAAAACAGACTAACGACGATACAATGATTCCAGATTCAGCCGATAGATTCTGTCACGCTGGACCTTTAATAAACGACTTGACAACATTGGTTATTAATTGATCACGAGCTTCATTAAAAAGCAGCTTGATAGACGACACGATCAGCTGATTCTGGGCTCACGTGGTCGTGAGCGGCGCCCTCTGCGACGCGAGTTTGAACCCGTCAGACGTCCGCGGGCATCGTCAGTGTCTTACCATGAAGAGATGTCGGTCATGTGATCAGTGCTCCGGGCGTCGGCAGGTGATTATTGTACAATGAGATTTTGACAGATATTTAACCCTCTCGGTAAACTGCCTATTTTGTTATAATAAAGTCTATATTGAACTTTACTTAAGCACTAAACGACGGGAGTTATTTTCTTTGCATTGTTAATCATATATGATAGAAGTATAAAGATATTTGAATATGAATCTATATTTTTTCTTTTTCTTTGATCACCTCCTCCTCTGTCTTTTAATTTTCTTTTTTAAGCATAATAAAAACTTAACAAGAAAACAGCAGGTGCCTCTTCTTCTTCTGTTGTCTACAGGTGTTGGTGTGATGTCATAGTGACGTCATATTTATCAGTTTTAATGAAAGCAACAAAAAAAATTTGGAGAAAATGTCAGGCTTTTATTTTGAAGGTCTGGCGTCTGTTGCAGCGTCACTTCCTCTTGTGTTTGATCTGCCGCGCCGTGTCGTTGGCTCCGTCTTTAACGTCCTCCAGCACCGAGTCCCGGATCCGGCGGGCCTTCCGGCTCAGCTCGCCCAGCCCTGTCGGGGCCTCCGCGGCCTCCTGCCGGAGCTGCTGGGCCGTCCGGGACTTGAGCGCCCGGCCCGCGGCGTCCCTGCCGGCCTGCTGCGCCCTCAGCACGGCCCGGGCGGTGAGCCGCGCCGCGCTGCGCACCGGAAGAGACTCCGACAGTTTCTCCACGACACGCGCTTTGTTGACCAGCGCCGACAGGAAGTACCTGAGGACCATGATGACGTCAGGACACACCTGCGGGACAGCGAGTGGGTCACAGAAGAAACGGAAAGCACCGACAAAAACGACGTAACGTGACGGCGTCAGACTCACCTGTTGCGTCAATTTGAGAGGGAAGTGCGTACGACTTCCGGCGGTGCCTTTCAAAACAAAAAGCCCAAAATAAATTTCGAGAAAAATAAAAATAAAATCTCCTTTATTAATTCTTGATTTACCCATGAGACACCTCGGTCTGATTGAATATGTTTGATTAAAGATCCAAATTTCAGATTAAAAGTTTTTAATTAGTTAATTAAACGTTCAGGACATGAAACAGCTCTGATGTGACTCCACACACCAACACGCAGCACATTAATGTATTTCAATAGCATGAACTACATTAATGTGCTTCAACATTAATGAAGATAATTTATTTACAGATTGTCAAATGAATGTGGCGTCTCTGGCCTGGCTCTCATGTGGTTAAAGAGTCAGTAATCTGAAAGAACACACTGTGTTTCCTATAATAATACAAGTGACAGACACAACAACATCAGAGTGCACTAATAGTCGTAGTAGAAACAGTTGTAGTAGTGGTGAAAGTAGCAGTACACTTTGAAACAGTGTGTTGTTGCAGACACTAGAGGGCAGCAGTGTGAAGGTTTTATTCTTCACAGCAGCACAGAACAGATAGAAGTACTGTCATAGAAACTGTAGTATGAGCTGATAACTACAGGTTTAAAGTGAGGGCTTGAGGGGAAGAACATCTATGAACAACATAAAGATCATTTCTAAAATATTCTATCAAATGTTTTCAAATCATATCAGATATTCTGGAATAATCCTAAATGTAATGAGAGTTTGGAAAGACACAGACAAATGATGTGGTCCTGCTGATAGTTTGATCAGATCAGAAAACACTTGTATGTGTGCTTTTAAAGGTCACTTACAAACAACATATTTAGTCATTTCATTTGGAGTTGGACTTTTTGGCCCCAACCTCTGCCTGAATACCACCTATTTCAAATCCAAGGAGGGTTTTTACAGGCAGAAGCACAGCTGTGGTGGCTTCACCAGTGTCTCCCATTGTGGCTGACCTCTACATGGAGGAAGTAGAGAGCAGAGCCCTGAGCTCCTTCCAGGGAACAGCACCATAACCACTGCTTCAGATATGAGGACCACACCTGGATTTCAACTCTTCTCAAGCCTCCGCTGGCTTCGTCTTTACAAACTAACCCTCTGAACTTTATTTGACATTCTAGTGGAGATCCCAAAGTTTACAAAAATACCAAATGTGTCCGGCTGGATTTTGGGGAAATGTGTCTAAAATGATGCAGCAGACATGTAGAAATGTTCCATTTGATGGAGTCTTGGCTTTGAATATTTCACTCAGTCAAACATCATGTAGCTTTAATGAAGAGACTGAACAACAGAATCCAAATAAAGATGTGATACTATGTGTGGAAAAGCTTTGATGTGTCATAGAAATGAAATGATGAAATGAAATGACAGAAATGTAAGGGGACGTTTAAGGCTTCAAATCACAGTTGAGGAGTTTTGTGGATTTGTACTTTTGTATTTTCATCACAGCTGTTCAACAACAGATAACAGTCTGTGTTACTAAATTCACCACCAACCTCAATGTGTTTGTGCTGACATGAATGTTTTCTTGTATTTCTGCATCATCGTCACCCACATTGTTTTTTTGTTGGTTTTTTTAGCGATGGAAAACCACACAACAGCTTCAGCCGAGCTGTCAATCAGCAGCAGGGGCTGATGGGAGGTCTGAGGACCTGTTAGAAACCACGTGGCCCTCGTCTGATCTCACAGCTCGTCCTTGTTTGGCCTCAGCTGCATCAGAGCGCCACTTCTCCCCAGGTTCACCAGAGGAAACACCACTGCACAAAATGCTTTTCCTCCCAGCTGCTGCTCTGTGCTGTCTGTGTTCAGGTGAGTGTTTCCAGCCAATCAGGAGCCAACAAACTCAACCTGTAACAAACACTGTCACACTAACCTTCATCTATCTGTCTGTTTCTCTACAGCGCTGGTTGCCATGGCAGCAGAGCTGATTCAGGATGATTTAACATTGACCAGGAGAGTTGATGAAGAAGTCTCCTTCAGCTGTGGACGAACTGACCAGTGTGCCACTGATAATGTATTCTGGTACCAGAAGAAAGACACAGAAACATTCAGAGTGATTCTTGATATTGACAGGACAAATTGTGAGATAGATTCAGGTTACGATCATCCTCAGAAAAATGATTTCTCAGCTGTGAATAAACAGAACGGCTGTGAGTTGAAGATCCAGAAAGTTAAACTCTCTCATTCAGCCACCTACTACTGCTCCTGTCTGAAGTCTGATGGTTCCCACAGTGAGAAATGATGCGAGCAGCCTGTACAAAAACCAACAGATGAACAGATGTCAAACAGTGTTTGTGACAGGAAGAGAGCAGTAAACCACAGCCCAGGTTCACATATTTCACCTCCATCTCAGCCAGAGTCACAAACATACTGAACTGAGGGATTTATTTCATATTATATTGATTCATATTTTGATCAGATACAAACACACACTAACACAATATAGATGAAAGGCTCCAATAACAAACATATATCATTTGGACATTTTGTATAATATAACAACAAATTCCAAAGAAAATATTGGAGCTAAAGATTAAAATGGTCCTCTTTGTTCTGCTGCTGGAATAAAGTCCATTCCTCCCTCACAATACTAATCTGCTCTGAATGAAAACACTTCCAGCAGCACTTGTTGTTGAACACCTTTCAGTAGATTTCAACACATCATTTCACTTTATTACATTTTAAAAGACAAATCTTGGACACATGTCAGCTCAGGATTTTGTCCTTCTAGCAGCGGCTTATTAGGACGCTGATTTTGTTGGACAGATTTCCAGAAACTTCCTCTGGACAGGGTTCATACAGCTTTTTAAGAGGACAATTCAAGCACTTTTCAAGCACTTTCAAGGTACCTAAACCAAAACCTTCCAGACTGTGGAAGCCTTCATCATCACATCTAATTTGTTCCTATAAATGCAACGAGGACAAATAAAGTGAACAGAATGACTTTAAACCCACAGCAATCAATGTATATTGTCACTTTGTTTATTTTAGCAGCTGTTCAACTTTGATGCTTTTGACAAATGAAGAAAGACATTTTTGAAATATCAGCTTTCAGATTTCAAATGTGGATTTCCAGTCGACTTTAGCATGAGGATACAGGGAAAAGCTCTCCCTACAATTAATGTCATCTTACTGCTCCAAAAGTAATGTAAGGGGGACATCAGTTCAGGTCACTTGATGTCATTGTATTAAAGTGCATTACATCACAAGTTCATCAAACTAAACAGAAACACAATATGCACAACAACTGACAAATCAAATGGAAAACACAGCTTATGTTATATAATGAGGGGGGTAGTAAAAAAGAATGTGCTTTTACAGCTACTGCTGTTTGGTCAATGAATAATAACTGTAATCATAATTAGGCTAACGTTACTGTAACAAGCTTTCTGTTGAACTAACTTACATCAGAAGTAACGTAGCTCCATTTTAGCTAAATGTCCACACCGTTGTCTCATGAATTAGTCTCATGTTCCAAAACAAATCCAAAAGAAAATTGTTTCATTACGTCGTGGTTATGACAATATTAGCCTTGCTAATGTTATCTTAGCATAAAGAACATGATACCATCAGGGGCTAACGTTAACGTTAAGTTGGCACTTTGGCTGAGGAGCTCAACTCATGTTGTTATCGTCTGCAAAATGGTGACGTTAGTAACATTAAACGAGTCGTCCCAGAGCCCGAACGTCAGTTCAATTATACAAGTGGAACTGGAATAACAAGTACGCTAGCTAACGTTAGACTTCATGGAAATAACGTTAATGTTACATCCAAATTGTGATAGCTAGCCTTCGCTAACTCCAAACAACTCAACCTTCTCAGGCTAATTAACGTTAACAGTCCAAGCTTGACATATCGTCATATGAGCCAGTTCAGGTTATCATGATGCTGCTGGAAGAGATTCTTACCTGAAGACATGCAGGCAGTCACAAACTGGAGAGTGGTCTGGCTGCAGACCTCCTCTGTGGAGTCACTTCAGGTGTTGGCTCCACTCTCAGGCCTGCTCCACTGTCAGGACAGGAAACAACAGCCTGAGCGTAGTGTCCTTGGGGAATAGGGCAGTGTGTAAGGTGTGAGTGGTCAAGTGATCGTGATTAACGGCAGAGCGACAGAGAGAGAAGCAGGTTAGCTGTCTGGATTCAGTCAATAAGAAATGTACAGTGTAGGTTACAGTTAACCCTGAAGTTCAGCCCTGGAGGAAGGAATCTCCTCTGTGCTGCCCGACCACGGTCTGGCAGACGACCACGAAGGGTTAACAGTGTGTTCAGCTTCATTAAACATTGAGACATAATGACTGTCATTGTAGACATTTTGTATCAGGTTTATCAGCGAGGGTATAGGTCTGCATTTGTCTGGAGATGTTGACGATGACGCTCAGGTTGGTTCTTTATAAAATAAAGATTTTCTTTCATTCAGTGGAGACAAAATAAGAACTGAAAGAAAGTTTTCAAACTTAAACAGCGTTCAAAGACTTTGCTGACCGTATGAACTCAACTGATTTGTATTGAAATGAGTTATGAGCAGAACATTGAAACCATTCTTCTGTCTTTTGTAGATGCATCATTCGTCATCACATCCAGTGGAAGGCAAGCAGTCGAACGCTGCACGACATGTTGCAAACTAGCAGCAACCTCCGTGGCTCAGAAATGACGCCAGTGCATGTGTGGATGTTCATGGTTGCCAGAGGATGAATCCTAACATTTATGGTGACCTCCTGACCTTTCCTCTAGCGCCACCATCCTGTTGTCTGACTTTCTGTCTGTTTGCTGCTCAACATCCTCCCCGGTTTGTTGGAGATGGTCCACATGGTGAAGAAGCAGGAGGAACAGGACAACAGGATGGGTTCAATTCTACTTTTGTTTTTGTTTTTTTTCCAATTTCTTTATTGAATTTTTGCAGACAGTATAGAGAAATACATCATTTTCACTTTATGTCCGAACGTCTGCATTAGAGTGAAGTACAAAAAAAAACAAGACAAAAAGAGAACCCCAACATGAATCCCACTATCCTTCCCGACAACCCGTATCAGATGTATTTCAGATTACACAACATATGACAACATGAGTAAATAATGAAAGTACAGGTAAAAAAAAAAAAAAAAAAAAAAAAGGATAAAGAGGAGAAGAAAATAAATAAGTAATTAAAGTGTCGGGGGGGGGATACTCTCTCTTTCCAACTGTTAAGAAGTGTCCTCGGCATCATCAGGACTAACATTAAGACTATTACTAATATAAGCCAGCAGTGGGTCCCAAGTTTTATGGAATGCTGTCAAAGATCCCTTCTGTGAGAACCTTAACTTCTCTAACTTAAGACATTGGAAAATTTCCCGTATCCAACTGTTGTGAGTCAGTGGCGAAACATGTTTCCATGTCAGGAGAATAGTACACCTGGCAAGCAGGGTGGTAAAGGCCATGACATGCTGTGTAGAAACATGGAGATTTTTAGACAAAGGGAGGCCAAAAAGAGCAGTCAAGGGATTTGGTTCTAAATTTGTGTTGAGAGCCAGTTTGAGAGTTTGGAATATATTGGACCAAAAATTGGTCAACCTCGGGCACGTCCAGAACACGTGTACATGGTCGGCTGGGGACTGCTTACTGCGGTTACAGGCATCACTGTGACTTGGGTATATCTTTGCTAATTTAGCGTTAGTGAAATGGGCTCTGTGGAGCACCTTCCACTGTAAAAGACCGTGCCTGGCACAAATCGACGAAGAATGAACTAGTTTTAAAATGTCTCTCCACTGGACGTCAGTAATGTCTACCCCCAAATCCTTTTCCCGCGCATTTTTAGGCGATACAGTGGGGACTGGGCTCAGAAGTGCAATCTTATTATAAATGACAGATATCAGTTGCTTTTGTCGCAGGTCGAGAGACAGTTGGTCTATTTCAGCTTCAGGAGGGCGGTTTGGGAAATGTGGGAACTGTTTTTGGATAAAGTGTCTCACTTGAAGATACCGAAAAAAGTGGCTATTAGGCAGGTTGTATTTATCTGACATGGATGCAAAGGACGTGAAGACACCTTCTTCATACAGGTCATTGAGTGTTCTGAGGCCCTTATCTGACCATACGCGAAATGTAGGGTCAGAGCAGGAAGGGAGAAATGCATGATTATTCAAAATTGGGGCAAGAGTCGAAGCCCTATGAAGGCCGTGCTGCTTCCTGAACTGGACTAGGTGAGACATTATGGGCACTTATGGGGAGCTGTGAACAAATCGTAGCATGTAGAGAGCAAGAAGAAGATGATATCTCAGTGTGGACCCAGGGTGGAGACCCAAGTGTCTACACCTTCACCATGGAGCCAGTATACAAGTTTATTAATGTTGCAGGCCCAAAAATAGTGGTGAAAATTTGGCAATCTGCAAAGCAAAGCTGAAGAATGTTTTTAATACGGGCTGGTTTATTCTGCCAAATAAAAGCGTTAAATTGTTGGTCGAGATTAGCAAAAAATGATTTATTAAGACAAATTGGAATGTGTTGAAAAAGATATAAAAATTTTGGAAGAATGACCATCTTAATGAGATTGATTGCAAGGGATAGGGGGAGGGCAGTCCATCTAGACAAGTCCAACTTGCATTTATCCAATAGCAGCTGAAAATTCTTCTGGAAGAGTTCCCTGAAGGAGCTGGTAATAAATACCCCCAAATACTTGATTCCCTCTTCAGCTATTTTAAAAGGGAATACGGATTGTGGAAGAGATCTCACCAAATTATTAACAAAAAATAGCTCGCTTTTCTGACAGGTGCCCAAACTGATCCAGAGTTGACAAAATTGGGGCGAGGGAGGATGTGGGGTTTGAAATAAATAAGAGAAGGTCATCAGCATATAAAGAGAGTTTGTGAACTAGACCAAAACGGGAAATACCTTCAAACTCACTCTGGTTTCTGAGCCAGATGGCTAATGGCTCGATGGCTATGTTCAGGGGCGGAGTGGGACACAAAAATCCACCAGGACAATTCTGACTTCACCGGCCCACCACCGGCCCACCACCGGCCCACAACAGGCCCACAACTGGCATGTCTTTTCAATAGAATGACCCATTCTCCATATGTTGCAATCATTACATTTCATGATCATATTTAATGAACTTCTGCATGTTGTTAAGCCTATACACTGCATTCTATCCTCTGTTATACCTATAGCATTGTGCTGTGTGCCACCTGTACTCGTAGCCACGACTTCTTCTCCTAGCATTGTCTGATCAGCATCATCGCTGTGCTGAGTCTGACTGAATTCTGAGGCTGTGTGGAAAAAACAGAACAGGCACGCAAATTAAACTTTTTACAGCTTGAGATGGTGACTGCTTTTCCCCCTTGTATATAGGCCGCTTATTAGGGGGTATAGAATGCACCCCACCCACCCCCACACATTATAATATTTTCAATCCATGACAGAGAAACATCAGATAGGATATGTCCATGGACACATGCATGTCAATTGATTTTGTCAAATCTAGATGTGATTTAAAAATGACTGAGACCTATCCAATCTTCCCCCACCACATCAAGCACAATAACATCCTCTATTATACAAAGGCAAATCAGGTGAGCAATTTCGGCAATTTAAATTTAAGGAAAAACTAATTACATCACCCAAAACATGCAATTTCTATAATTGTATGTCCTCTAGATCTGATTAAACATAGGCTACACTGACAAATCAATCAAGAAAAAAAAACTCTTATTTGTTTTTTTGGAAAAATACTTTTTTAAGACAAAATCAAATGTTTTCAGTATCAGTAAAATAACAACTGGTGGACTGCAGAGCCCACTGATCTGTACTGACTGAGACTGTTGTTATTCTGACACGAGTTAAATGACAGCTGTGTGTGTGTGTGTGTGTGTGTGTGTGTGTGTGTGTGTGTGTAAAACTCGCGAGGCGGCTGTAGCCACCGTGATATGACGACACCGCCAGCACTGAGGAGGAACTATGAAGAACTCAACTCAAATGTTATGCTAATTCACAACAATGTCAAGGCTTGAGCTAACCGTTTTCCTGTCAACTCACCTGCATCACTCACCGCCTGGTTATTTCAGAATAAATCTGTGATTTTTGACAGTTTAGATGCTCTCTCCTCCAGCATCCGCTTCTTTTTTATTCTGGCCTTTTCGGCCCCTCCTTTCTCCTTTCTCTTCTTTCCCTCCATCACTACTTCACCTTGCCCGCTTTCTCTCTGTCTGACAGCTGCTCATTCATCCCCATACGTTCATTGGATAAACGCAGAGCTATACGCGGTTCCCATTTCCCATGAGGCTTTGCTCCGACCATTCTACATTAATTTATGAACAAAAAAACAAATTAAATCGCTGACCATTTTATATTTGTGGTCATGAAAGTTATGTAACGTCTGAATAAAATAATTAGATCAAGATAGGAGGCTAAACAAAAATCAGTAGTCTGGATTAATGAGAGTGAGTGTGACACACAGCCATGAGTGAGATGTAGAGAGACAATAGGTCTTATATATATTGGCCGTCGTTCTGGGCGTGAGTATGATTGGCGGAGATCTTGGAGATTTTCACGGGAACATGCTTGATTCCCGAAATTTTAACTCCATGGGCTGGTCATGAACGAGCTCACTGGCCGCCGATGGCCACTCCGCCCCTGGCTATGTTGAACAACAAAGGTGAAAGCGGGCAGCCCTGCCGGGTCCCACGTTTGAGAGGGAAGTATGCTGAGCGGACGCCGTTAGTATTTACAGAAGCAGAGGGGGAGGCATACAGAAGTTTAACCCAGGAAATAAAGATAGAATCAAAACCAAATTTTTCTAAAATGAAAAATAGAAATCCCCACTCCACCCGGTCAAAAGCTTTCTCTGCATGAAGCGCCACTACAATTTCAGGAGTGTTTGACGCGGGTGAGAGTATGATGTTCAACAGTCTTCTGGTGTTAAAGAATGAATGTCTCCCTAATGTGAAGCCTGTCTGGTCTAATGAAATTATTGACGACATCACATTTTGAAGGCGGAGGGCGAGAACCTTAGCTGCCACAGGAGGTAGGATCCCTGTCTTTCTTCAGAAGTAGTGAAATAGATGACCTCATACAAGTTCACTGGTAGTTTGCCTTCAATAAAGGAGTGAACATTGAACATTCTCACAAGGATGGGAGTAGTAACATCGAGTACGCCTTAAAGAACTTGGCTGTAAAACCGTCGGGACCAGGAGATTTCCCGTTTTGCATAGAATTGATTGCTTCATGCACCTCCTGCAAAGAAATGGGTCTACCCAGTTCTCTGGCGATATTTACTTCAATCTGAGGGTATGTTAGCCGGTCTAAAGGATTAGGAGTCGCTGCAGTAATTGGGTTGCATTCCGAAGTATACAGTGTGGTATAGAAATCAGAAAAAGACTTATTAATAACTAGTGGATCAGAAGTGTGGCTACCATCAGGTAGCTTAATTTGAGAAATCAATCTGGAAGCGCTAGCTGCGCGGGCCTGTTGTGCCAAGAGTCTCCCTGCCTTATCTCCCTACTCAAAAAAGTTTTGTTTCGATTGTCGCAGCTGTCTCTCCACTACGCATGTCATTGACCGATCGTGTTGGGAATGTAGTAGTAACCGTTTCTTATAGAGGGTGGGGGATGGAGAGGTGGAATAAGTTCCATCGAGCTTTAAAAGTTCCTCTGCAATTTCCACCAGCCGAGCCTGTTCAGCCCTTCTCCTTTGGGAACTATAAGATATTACCTGTCCACGAATAGTGGCTTCAAGCGCTTCCCACACAATGCTGCTACTGACATCAGGGGTGTCATTAAACTCTATATAAGAGCAAATTTGAGTCGCAATAAAGTCTTTAAACTTAGAATTCTACTTTTGTAGAACAACAACAGGAGATTGGCAGCAACAGACAGAGCTTTGAGTTCATGGAAACATTGAACCTTTGTTGAGATGGTTTATGGATAGAAGTGATGTGCTGATCAAAACTGAGTTTATTGTCTGTAGTGAGTCCAATATATTTCAAGTTGTTGACCTGCTCTGCTGTCTTGCCATGGATGAAGGAGGGTTCAGTCGAGTGTGGGTTGTGTTTGACGTGCTAATGAGCAGTTCAGACCAGACAAATGGAGTTTTGATAGGCTGTAACAGAGTTATTGTCATTGAGTAGTCTGAGAATGGCAGTGTCATCAGAGTATTTGAAGTATGTGGTGATGGTGTGGGGCTGGTCCAGTCATTTGTGTAGAGGAAGGGACTGAGGACACAGCCCTGAGGGGCTCTGCTGTTGGTGATGACACTGTGTCTATTCTAACAGCCTGTGGTCTGTTGCTGAGGAAGTTGTGGATCCAGTGGATGAGGAGTGGAGGGATGTTGAGGTTTCTTCATCATCTGGTGCTGTTGAATTGGATTGAAGGTGGAGATGAAGTCACCAAAGAGGACTGTAGGGAAGCTGACTGCTGATTCCAGATGTTGAAGGAGGGGGTGGAGGAGGCATGCCACAGCATCCTCCGTCCCTCGTTTGGCCCTGGTGGGGGTCCAGCTGTGGTCTGACAAGCTGGCAGGATGGTGTTCAGGATCAGTTTTTCCACATGGTGGTGGAGATGGTGGTGGATGTTTTCCAGATGTGGGTATTGATGGTGTCCTGTAGGACTGACAGAAGATAGAGTGGAGGATGGCAGAGAGCTCCATGGCACAGAGCTTGAGCCCCTTAGCTGGGATGCCATCTGGCCCTGGTGCCTTGCCAGGCTTGCACCTGCCCAGCAGCTGTTGGAAATCCTCCTGTGTGAAGGAGGGATGAGCAGGTTCATGAAAGGGAAAGGCACTCAGCAGCTCCTCACAGACAGCAGACTGATTATGGATGTCAAAGTGTTTAGAAAGTGTTCAGAGTGCCTGCAAAGGTGTTGGAGTCAGTTATTGTGGAGTGACTTTGACTTGATTCACAATCACTTCATGCTTTGACTTTATGAAAGGATTGTTTTGTGTTCATTTGGACTCTCAGCTGACACATTCAACAGCAGGCAGGTTTTTGTATTACGCTTTTTCACTGTGATGTCTACATCTTTGGCTCTGGAACTAAACTGTATGTAACAGGTAAGAATAAACATTCATTTTCCTTCAGTTGTTTATTGAACAAGTTGAAAATGTGTTTTTAATGAGTTTCTGCTGCTTCAGGCTTTACATGTTAGTTTTTTCATCATTAGTAGAGAATTCTTGCAGCCATGCAGCTATTGTTCCATAAAAAAGGTTCATAATTCATGAAAAGATGTTTAAATCTCACTGCACAACTGAAGTTATTCTTTATTTCTGCACCACATCAAACTGATTTATAGAGAAAAAGGATGATATTGGCAATGTTACAAATATACAGTATTTGATCATCTCAGTAATTCAGCACCATCTCTTGTTTTTATCAAACAGGATAATATATGATATGAAATATCATTTAATATATGTCAGTAAATGTATTTTTAAAAGTATATAACTTTAAATATGTTGAAGGATAATTCATAAATCATTTGAAATGGTCAAATTTACCTCATGACAACTGTATTTTATATGATGGTACAAACAGATAGATTTAAATGTGTACAGAGAAATCAAAGAAATTAAACATATGCATCGAAAATAAATATATAACTGTGTTAAGTTAACCCGTGCTAAACGTCTGTACAAAAAGTATAAAAAAAATAGTAACTAGAAATAAAAATGTTTTATACATATATATATATATGTGTGTCTTTTAGTGGAAGATATATTTCTACATGAAGGCAAACACATACTGAATATGATATTACAATAAATAGAATGTATGCATACTAATTTATATATTTATATAAATGATATAGGATGATATATAATGTCACACATACATATATATTTGTATCTTAATACACTAAATATAAATATTATATGATGCTTCACATCATTTCAAATATATAACAGTAAATATATTTTGTAAAGTATATGGTGGTAAATATTATGTGTCAGATACTGCACACATTATCATTCATACAAGACTTAGATTATTATATTATATTAGGTTATATTAAATTATATGTGAAGTTCCCGTCATGAATCAATAAAGTCTGATCTTTGTTATATTATATTATACAGCAGTCTTTATTCCATTTGACAAATCCCAACATATCATTGTAATTGTGTCTAAAAGTTCAAATATTTATGAAATTATTGATGTATTGATTTGTTTTTTTAGTGGCTGGGCTAAAGTATATGGTGGTAAATGTATAATATGTTCTGGATATTGGAATCATTAAAATGACAGTTGCATTCTGTGTGTAGGTAAATATGTAACTTATAATAATATGTATATTAACCCTCATACAGAAAAACAATTGTCCACTATATGAAGGTCAATTTCATCATTATATTATATTATATTCTCAGTAATAGTAATGAATGTGACATTCTAGTGAATGGACTACATTCAAATAAAGAAACAAATTGAATTGTCTTTATTTTCCAACATGTGATGACATGACATGATAACTGTTTGATATGAAGGTGAATACAGTATATGTAGTGAACTTTGTGCTGTATTGATGAGTAGTTTAGTGATCAGAGTCCATGTAGTTTCCAGGATCAGACTGAATGCAGTGCAGTGCTGTAAGCTGCTGTTGACTGTGTCAATGTGTGTCTGTGCTGCTTGTTGCTGCTGTCAAACTTCAGATGAGCAGGTAGTGAAGCCCGTGGTGAGCGTGTACCCAGCAGCATCCAGAGCCCACCTGGAGGGGAAGAGCTCCCTGCTGTGTGTGGCCTCAGCCATGTTTCCTCCTCTGGTCAAGTTCTCCTGGAACAGAAAAAAGGAGAACGGTACTCTGGAGGAGGTGCACCGTGATGTGGGAGAGCAGCTGGAGCTCAGAGAGCCGGGACGCACCGCCTCCATCTTACTGATCCATCAGCACGAGAGCAGCACATATAAATACCGCTGCTCCGTCCAGCACGAAGGGGGCACAGTGGAGGCCCAAACAGAACAAGGTAATGAAGGCTTGGTGACTGTGTTCAGCAGTGATTCAGCTTCATGTGGAGACGCTGTCAAAGAGAGCAGAGGAGCAGAGGACTGACATTTCTTTTGGACTCCTTTTCTGTTGCAGAGGTTCCAGCTTTTCGGCCATCATTACCTCCACCAGCAGCTTCTCCTCCGTCTCAGTACAAGGTGAAGCTGTTGTGTCTGCTGTACACAGTGCTGATAGTGAAGAGTCTGGTGTACTGCTGTGGACTCTCTCTGCTGATGATCCTCAGAAACAAGGGACCGTCCACCAACTGCACACATGCTGACTGACTGTTTTCTGCTCGCCTTTTCTCACCATCAAATCTCATCAATTCATCTCATTGATCACTTTGATCAGCAGTCAGAAATGTTGAATTTTGACGTCTTGTTGTTGGTTGTTAAATTTATCTTTTGATGCACAGGTTAGATACAGTCATGCTAACAATATAAATACATATATACACATATATATTTGCAGTTCAATTCTGTGCTGTAGTGTTATTTTGATCCTCTAGTTTATTTCCACTTTTAATTGTGACTTGTATAATAATAGAAAATGAAGGTTCAGTGCTGACCCCCTTTTATAATTGTGTCAGTGTGGATGTAAATCTCTATGCTGATGACACTGTTGTTTACACACATGAACAAACAGCAGAGCGAGCTGCTCTGAAGCTACAACTGCTATAAAATGATGACACAGCGGCTCCATCAGTCGGGCTGAAGTTTGAATGTGGGCAAAATGACGGCTGTGTTTATTTTTCATCAACCAATAAAATGACACTTCACTATTACAGCTTCATCAAGATGAAATGGATTGGTATAGTTACTGATTATACGTAAATGAAGATTCATATTTATGTGACACATTTCAAGACAGAGTCACAAAATGCTTCACAGAGAAAAACAAAAGTTATTGCAGAAATATATTTTCATAAAGTTCTATATGACATAATTTACAGTCAGATTTGAAACCTGTTAAAAATGAACAGATGAATTAGAAATTGTCTTTGTATTGATGTTGTTAAAAATGTCTGCACGCTCTGATCCTTTCCCACATGTCCTAATATGTTGTATTATGTTACAAGTTGGGCTCAGGCTGGAGAAACTGTCATTAAACTGTCACCTTTACAGAATCAATAAAACTGTTTTTTTGTCTTTAACCAGAGTCGATGGTTGTAACTGTCATTGTGTTATTAATGTGAAAAAGTGCAGCTAACGGTGAGGAGGCTGCAGAGCAGAAACCCACACAGCCCGTCTGCTGCACGAAAGGAAGTGTTGATTCGCTCTCACAGTTTTTTACGAGTCCTAATAACCACTGAGAACAGATTCATATCTGCAGCTGTACACACTCATGAACTCCTCTCCCTCTCTGTGGTCGTTTGTCTTTCCTCTTGTTGTCTGTAAGCCTTTTTCACACTGAGCCCTCCACCCACACAAAGTTGAACTGAGCCCAGAGATCAACAATGACGACCCACATGGACGTCACATCCACTGAGTTTATTCATGAGGATTTTAGCCATCAAACGTTAAATTTACAGTTTACACTTGGTGTTGATGAGATCCAACAAGTCCAACATCTTTAACTCTTGTGCATTTTTCTATGTTTTTTTTCTCAACTTTATTTTTGATTTGATCATTTTGTCTGTTTCAGCTTGTGACATGAATTTTTGCAGGAACTTTTCTTTTGAGTAAAACTTTTCAAATGTCTTTTAGTCTCTCATGTCTTTAAACTCTGTTGGTGCATTTTGCTCCCTCTGCACACCTTCATGGTAAAAATGTAACGTCCAAACAAACTGCTATAAAATCATCACATCAATATTTATTTCATAAATCTCTGAAACAACTTCAGACTTGCTCCAAACTACCAAACATTGAATAATTGTCCTGATTGTAACCCTTTAAATGTCAGTGTAATGATCTGAATGATTCATTATTTATCACATAAAAAGGTGGATGTGGTGTTGGTGCTGATTACAGTCTTGGATATGTCAAACATTAACAACTACATTGATCTGACTGCATTAGTATTTTTCATGTAGTGTCAGATTCTCCCTCTGGACACCATCGTGACCAAAAATGTCTCATTGACTTCCATTCAAACACATTTATTAATCTCACTGTCATTACACGATCAAACATTCTGTGTGCGTGTGTGTGTGTGTGTATGTGTGTGTGTGTGTGTGTGTGTGTGCGCGTGTGTGCGTGTGTGCGTGTGTGTGTGCGTGTGTGCGTGTGTGCGTGTGTGTGTGTGTGTGTGTGTGTGTGCGTGTGTGTGTGTGTGTGTGGCGTGTGTGTGCGTGTGTGTGTGTGTGTGTGCGTGTGTGTGCGTGTGTGTGTGTGTGTGTGTGTGTGCGTGTGTGTGTGTGTATGTGTGTGTGTGTGTGTGCGCGTGTGTGTGTGTGTGTGTGTGTGTGTGTGTGTGTGTGTGTGTGTGTGTGTGTGTGTGTGTGTGTGTGTGTGTGTGTGTGTGTGCGTGTGTGTGTGTGTGTGTGTGTGTGTGTGTGTGCGTGTGTGTGTGTGTGTGTGTGTGTGTGTGTGTGTGTGTGTGTGTGTGTGTGTGTGTGTGTGCGTGTGTGTGTGTGTGTGTGTTTGCCCCCCCCTGGTGGTCACACGGCTCCATAATATAACTGTCAAACAGAATTTCATGCATCGGCCTACAGTGTGAAAATGGTTGAATCTCGGTGCCTCTTGTCCTCTTCTTCAGTTGCTGCTGGATGAGATCCAACAAGTCCAACATCCTCAACAGGAAACTAAAAGAAATGAGACTGAAGACTGAAATAAACTCCAATGTTAAACTTGTCATGAGAACAAAATTCATGGAGTCATCCTGAACGTTCTTCACTGATTCAAGTTAAAACTACAGCAACATCATCTGACAGTGTTTCACTCTGTTTATTTCTCACTGTCTCTTTTTATGTGTAAAGGCATAAATTATGACACTTTAGTAGTATATAAGGGGCACCTTTTTACCTGTGCACGCGCATGGGGGCGTGTCCGCGCATCGGATGTCATAAACGAGGGGGAGGGGTTAGGGCATGTGCGGGCATGAAGGAGGGGGGTCATAAAATACGCCAAATGTCGGGGTGCCGATGTGACGCGTAAGTGGGTGTGTTGTTGTGTGTGTGTGTGTGTGTGTGTGTGTGTGTGTATGTGTGTGTGTGTGGGTGTGATGCATCAGAAGTATCATAAACGATGTCGAGGGGGTTAGGGCATGTACGGACATGAAAGGATATGGTCGTAAAATACAGCAGACGTAGAGGCGTCGTTTTGGATTGAAGGGTTGTAAAAACACAGCAAATGTATCTACTTCGCAGGATTTAGGATTTTAATTATTTTATTTAACAGGAAAAAGGTGAAATAACGTCTAATCATTATCCAAGGAATAGAAAGAAAGAAAAAATAAAAAAATAAAAAATAAAAACACAGCAAATGTATCTACTTCTCAGGATTTAGGATTTTAATTATTTTATTTAACAGGAAAAAAAGGTGAAATAACCTCTTAACATTATCCAAGGAATAGAAAGAAAGCAACATTGTTGTTTGGTGTAGCCTATATTCTCAAGAACTTAAAGTGGTAAGAAGAAAAGTGGTTAAATGTTATTTAGTCTTATAAACTTTTATTTTCAACAAGTAATACATCATTGCAACAGACGTGAAGGTGTCGTCGGTCAGGACATGTGGACATGAAAGGGGATTCGTGAAATACACCAGACGTGGAGGTGTCATTTTGGGGTGCAGGAGTGTGAAAACACAGCAAATGTATCTACTTCTCAGGATTTAGGATTTTTATTTTATTTTATTTAACAGGGAAAAAAGGTGAATTACCCTCTAATCATTATCCAAGGAATAGAAAAAAAGCAACACTGTTGTTTGGTGTAACCTATATCCTCAAGAATTTAAAGTGGTAAAAAGAAAAGTGGTTAAATGTTATTTAGACTCACAGCCTTTTATTTTCAACAACTAACACAGTATTGAAATAGAAAGAAAGCAACATTGTTGTCTGGTATAGCATGTATCCTCAAGAACTTAAAGTGGTAAGAAGAAAAGTAACAAAATGTTGTTTATCCTTATAACCTTATATTTTCAACAACTAATACAGTATTGAAATAGAAAGAAAGCAACATTATTGTCTGGTGTAGACGGTGGAGAAGGTTATGAAAAAGATATACTATGACCCAAAGAACACAGGAGGATATGATGGTATAAAAAGACTTAAACAGGTAGGGTTTGAAAATATAATATAATATGAAAATGCACTGATACTGATATAGAAAACTGGCTTTTAAAACAAGATGTTTACACTCTTCACAAAACGGCACCTATACATTTTAAGAGAAATAGTAAACAAAATAGAAATTACAGACGGATAAAGGAAAGGAATTCTTAAACAGGGAATTTAAAGCATTAGTCAAAGAATATAAAGTTCTACACTTTACCACATCCAACGAGACTAAAGCCTGCATTGTCGAACGTTTCAATAGGACTTGAGTTGATTCAAAGACAGAAAGAAGACAGAAAACAGTTGAAATAATGAACTAACCAAAGACAAGATAAGATGCTGGAAATGTGATGCCATAATGTTTCTAAAAGTTGTTGACAACTCTGTACACGAGAGAGGGAAAAGCTCCAACACACATAATGAACATACACAACACAACAGAAAACTGAAGTTAAAAACTAAACACATGGGTTACACGGGAAGTGTCTTATGTATGTATGACCTCTCTCTCCCTGCATTTCCCGTCTGTATCTCTGTACTTTCTCAAGCAAATGAAGGCAAAATGCCAAAAATATCTTTAAGATGAAACACCATACACCATACTGATTGCGATGTTAAACAGAAAACAATATGCGAATGTTAAAAATGTTATGCACGATCTCGTGAAATTACTTCTTTGTAAAAATCCTAATGCTTGTTTTGAGTTTTTAAAATACTTGTCTTTTTAAAATATGTCTGGTTGTTTTTGCAAGAAAACCTTGTCTAATGTGTCAGAAATAAAAATCTCTAAACACAGACAATGAGTACGTATGACAACAGCGATGGAGAAGGTTATGAAAAAGATATACTATGACCCAAAGAACGCAGGAGGATATGATGGTATAAAAAGACTTAAACAGGTAGTGTTTGAAAATACCGGCATTTGTTGCACTGATTCTGATATAGAAAATTGGCTTTTAAAACAAGATGTTTACACTCTTCACAAAACGGCACCTATACATTTTAAGAGAAATAGGATCTTTGGAAAACAAAATAGATTGGCAGTTCCAGGCAGATCTAGTGGATAGGTCATCTTATTCCTCAGAAAATGATGGGGTACGTTATTTATTAACGTGTATCGACATGTTACAGAGGCGTATAAAGACATTCTAGATGAGGGCAGAAAACCTCGGAAATTACAGATGGATAAAGGAAAGGAATTCTTAAACAGGGAATTTAAAGCATTAGTCAAAGAATATAAAATTCTACACTTTACCACATCCAACGAGACTAAAGCCTGCATTGTCGAACGTTTCAATAGGACTCTGAAAACCAAAATGTGGAGATATTTAACAGCCAACAACTCCAAACGTTATGTCGACATTCTGCAAGACTTAGTCAGCTCATACAACCGCGGCTATCATCGTAGCACTAAAATGACCCCGTCTGAGGTAACAAAAGAAAACGAGCAGACTGTTTTTAACAATCTATACCCAAAAGAGGACAAAGATTTGGTTAACTTTAAATATAAAGCCGGCGATACAGTGAGTGTGATACAGTATCAAAATTGAGAGGTTCTTTTAAAAAAGGTTACGAACAGAATTATACAGACGGGTATTCTACTGTGGCGGCGTGCGTACCACGAAGACCTCCAGTTTACACTTTAAAAGATTATGACGGAGAGATATTAGAGGGGACCTTTTATGGACCAGAGCTACAAGATCTTATCTAGACAGAAAAGACGGGGGCAAAATATGGTGTTCGTCAAATGGGTCGGATGGCCTGATAAATTTAACTCGTGGATTATGGAGAGACAAATCATTCAATTGTCGTAACGAGTTCCCAACAAGTCGCATACTGGTACGTTATACCGACATGGACGGAGAGGGGTTTCTCGTAACATTGCCCAGCAATTCTTCGACATCATTTTATCCCGACAACACCATAGCAAATTTTAGAACTAAGTTACCGCAGCCTTTTCAGTGTAATGTACCTTATGAAGTGGGGTTAATAGAAATTCAGTATCCTAAAACATGGACAAACTTTCCACCAAAAGATGCAGAATTTGTTGTGTTTGACAAAAAGCAAACAAGAGGGCCTGTCTAACAGTCACCCCTGGATTCTACTCAACCACGTATCAGATAATAACAAAGATAAATAAATGCTTGACCGTCGGGGGTATGGATCACATCATGCTGAATTCAAATGCACTTTACTGAAAACTCTTTTTCCTCAAATTGTTTCTACTTTGTTGAAATCTGTTGAGAGAAATCAACTTGATTCTTACCCTAAGCCTTTCTTCTGAGGCGACGTTTTACACCACGTATCTGTCATAACAGAGGGCATTATGTAGTTACTTGTACTGTATTAAAACATTAGCTGACCTTTCTCTTGTCTTTTTGATTTTTATAGCATAGACAAGAAAATGCTTTGACAAACTCATGCACTGTATAATCAGTTAATGATATATAACTCTGATCTGAAGTATGTGCTCCTGTCCTTGTTTAAAAGATGTGAGAGATAAGATGTTTAATAAAAATGGATCTTTTGCATCTAAACTGCTGTTTTATGATACTTGGTCTGCAGTTCGAGTATCGTCAGGCTGGTTGCATCATACCAGGAAACACACCGCCTAAAATACTGCTATCTCTCAGAGGTTTTAACTGGAATCGTCTGTACTGCTTAAATCAAAGTTTCTCAAACTTTTAATACCACGTACCACCTCAGAAAATATTTGCCTCTTCAAGTATTTTGACAGGCATTCAAATCCAGTAGTGTAGGCTGACCCTATGCGGCGCAGGAGGCAGGTTTATTCCCATTAAGAAGATTAATTGTTGTCTACTATTGTTGAATTCTGAACAGAAGCAGTTCAAGAGTCAGAGCTCATTTGGTAGAACAGTGTTAAATCTGAGGCGCACTTCTCTTACTAATATTTCCTGTTTGTGAGCCGTGATTGCAGAGTTTTTGAAATGGTCATTTAACCTCCACTTACTATCTCACATCACATTGGAGTATGCACGCATTACGTAAATGAGTGTGTCAACATATCAGGCTGATAGTGAAGCAAAATATTTTAGGAAACTTTAAAACAATTACTTTTAAATAACATTTAAAAGAGATATCATTCTTCCTTCCATCATCCAAGTACCACTACAGGAATGTCACGTACCACCAGCGGTACTTGTACCACAGTTTGAGAACCAGTGGCTTATTTTTACATTTTAGGAAATAAATGTATTCATTTGTCTTTGTTAGGGTTAGATGAAAACTGCTCTTGTGTCTGTCCATTAAGAATAAAAGTGTAGCTTGTAGAATAAACACTGGAGACAGCCAGCTAAGAAACGGTTAAAGCATGTTACTCACTTGTAAAACTGCAACTTGTAGTTTTTACACATCTGTTTGTGGACGGGTGAAACAAACAAGACATAGCACATTAATAAATGAGATGTAGAGGGGCCTGTATGTTACAGAAACAGGCTACCAGGTTTTAGCTAGGCTAATCCTCCTGGCTGCAGTTTTTATCATGGAGGCTGCTAACTCTGTCTGCAATTCTTCCAGTAATAGAAACGTTTCATTATTTTGATCAACGTGTCAAGGTGACTGTGGTAATGGATTTGTCACAGGGATGACCTGCAGAGCTCACTCAGGTTTCTTCAGACGTCCGTTGTTGTACTAAACACACAAAAGCCTACGCAACTGTGAGGAATTGTATAGCTACAGTCTAGAAGAGAACATCTTTTAATGCAGCTGTGATGCTAGATCTGAAAATGGATGTCTACATTAATAGAGCATTTGCAGAGCAGTAAAATACCAATGCTTGTTTTGTGTTTCTACAGTTTTCCTCTCGACGCAGATAGCTGTGCAACATCTGTGCTTGACTTATTGCACACAGCACACTTGAAATAGACTGGATAGATTTCTAAAATGTATCTTTGTTTGTTTGTTTTTCATGCCCTTTTTAAATAAAATGACAAATAACGGAAAATCATATTCAGATTTTATTTTTTTATTTATTTATTTTAATTTCAATAATTGTGATGACAACTTAAACATAGTACATAGTCATACAAATCTTACGCATGTGCTTTTCCAATTGAGTTACACTGTATACATGTATAATTTCTACACATAACAGAGGGACATATCTTTTTCACAAATCTGCAAAACATAACATCATTTTTAGTCAGATTGTCGGTATATTTTTTCATCACTTCATTGTAAGTTCTTCCTGTATCCATATGATAAAGAAAGAAAACACAGTGCTGTCCGCAAACAGCCATACAAACATCTTGTACTTGTCTTGCCGAATGTTGAATAGCTGTGCAATTTCTTTTTAGAAACGCATCAATTGATTCAGAAAAATGCATGTAGGTAGGGGGGTTACCAAAACTGTCAAAGAATGGACCTATGCCAAACTTGTCAATGTACACAGACAACCAATGTTGACCGCTTCTGTAAGAGGGGTCTGTGTTTATCACTAGCGCTACAGGTTTTACTTTAATAGGCACTTTAGGAATCTGATTACTGGCAAATACCCCTAAAAAGAGGCTTCATTTAAGCAATTTATCAAGGATTTCTGTGAGTTCTATCGTGTTCATGTTGGTGGGTTCTATTTAACAATTAGAAGGAGTCTGCCAGAACTTGTCTACGTGCAGAGATTTCCAAAATTGATGAGTATGAAGAGTAACATACTATATTTATTGTCCGTTGTAGGGATTTCTAAAGCGGACCTCTAGTCTTACATTACCGTTTTTTATAAGGGATACATGGTCACCACACTCTTCGTCAGGAGATAAGTTAAAACAAAACAAACTATATCCTCTACAAAATTCGTCACGGATTATGGCTAAAGCATGATTTTTGAGATATTTTCCTGTGGTAGAATACATCTGATGATATTCTCTAATGGCATTACCCCTAGTAAAATTATGTTGAAAAGGTCCTGAGGGATATGATTGTCCATCGACGTATAAACACAAAAATTCTATATCGTAATGCTGGAAGTTAAACGGATTACGAGCATAACTACCTGTAAATGCTTCATGATCCACAAATCCTAAAACAATAAATTTAGGTATTTGTCCCAAAAATATGTTTTCTTGATTACAAACGCGAGTGCCTGCGGGGATACTAAAATTCTTGAGACAGACTCTGTCGATGGGGTACTTCACATTAGCGTGCATTAGAGCTTTAGCGTGTGCTAATTTAACCGCAGGAGATACAGTAACTTTTTTTACAAACAGGCTAGCCGACATGATTTTGCCACGAAAGTCATCTACTGTATTATGCATTAAGCAAAACTCATCTTTAGCTCTTGTGAATTTAATCTTGAGATCGACGCCGTTTATCAACAGTTTGTCTTGAAAAAACAAATCAGAGTGTATGGGGGCAATCATTTCTACTACGCGACCTCCTTCCATATACCCCATTCTCTTGATAAGTCCTTCATTGTCCCCTCCGGCCGTCACATCTTCCATATGTCCTGCAGTGTCCAAGCAAAACAATCCAGATCCAAACTGTGTTTCCAAAGTATCCTTGCTATAATTTAGAAGACTCTCTATAATACATCGGTAAGGATATGTGTTTGATGATTGTGTTATGAGTCTAACCCCCAGAGAAATGTCAACTTGCGAAAATATTGTGGATCCAGGGTAATTAATAAATCCCACTTCATCTCCCTGAGCCAGATTCCCTCCATTAGCTTTGGTGATCTTGACGCGTGTCAAAAGGTATGTGTTGTTTAGATCCAGATAGTCTTAGCTACTCACTGCAATAAAAAACTCCAACGGTGCAGAATCCGAGATAGCTGTAAGCAGATGTATTTCCACATAGAAACTTTTTTCAATACTTGTTTGCGTTAAAGGCACCAGAAACAGATCTAACTCCGATATTTCTGGGGAATGGCAGTTGTTAAAAGTATAATTATACTGTGCAATTTGTGTAAAGTGCAGCATGACACATAAATAACTAATATTGGAAAAGCGCATGCGTAAGATTTGTATGACTATGTACTATGTTTAAGTTGTCATCACAATTATTGAAATTAAAAAAAAAAAATAATAAAAAAAATAAAAATAAAAATAAATAAATAAATAAAAAAATAAAATCTGAATATGATTTTCCGTTATTTGTCATTTTATTTAAAAAGGGCATGAAAAACAAACAAACAAAGATACATTTTAGAAATCTATCCAGTCTATTTCAAGTGTGCTGTGTGCAATAAGTCAAGCACAGATGTTGCACAGCTATCTGCGTCGAGAGGAAAACTGTAGAAACACAAAACAAGCATTGGTATTTTACTGCTCTGCAAATGCTCTATTAATGTAGACATCCATTTTCAGATCTAGCATCACAGCTGCATTAAAAGATGTTCTCTTCTAGACTGTAGCTATACAATTCCTCACAGTTGCGTAGGCTTTTGTGTGTTTAGTACAACAACGGACGTCTGAAGAAACCTGAGTGAGCTCTGCAGGTCATCCCTGTGACAAATCCATTACCACAGTCACCTTGACACGTTGATCAAAATAATGAAACGTTTCTATTACTGGAAGAATTGCAGACAGAGTTAGCAGCCTCCATGATAAAAACTGCAGCCAGGAGGATTAGCCTAGCTAAAACCTGGTAGCCTGTTTCTGTAACATACAGGCCCCTCTACATCTCATTTATTAATGTGCTATGTCTTGTTTGTTTCACCCGTCCACAAACAGATGTGTAAAAACTACAAGTTGCAGTTTTACAAGTGAGTAACATGCTTTAACCGTTTCTTAGCTGGCTGTCTCCAGTCTTTATTCTACAAGCTACACTTTTATTCTTAATGGACAGACACAAGAGCAGTTTTCATCTAACCCTAACAAAGACAAATGAATACATTTATTTCCTAAAATGTAAAAATAAGCCACTGGTTCTCAAACTGTGGTACAAGTACCGCTGGTGGTACGTGACATTCCTGTAGTGGTACTTGGATGATGGAAGGAAGAATGATATCTCTTTTAAATGTTATTTAAAAGTAATTGTTTTAAAGTTTCCTAAAATATTTTGCTTCACTATCAGCCTGATATGTTGACACACTCATTTACGTAATGCGTGCATACTCCAATGTGATGTGAGATAGTAAGTGGAGGTTAAATGACCATTTCAAAAACTCTGCAATCACGGCTCACAAACAGGAAATATTAGTAAGAGAAGTGCGCCTCAGATTTAACACTGTTCTACCAAATGAGCTCTGACTCTTGAACTGCTTCTGTTCAGAATTCAACAATAGTAGACAACAATTAATCTTCTTAATGGGAATAAACCTGCCTCCTGCGCCGCATAGGGTCAGCCTACACTACTGGATTTGAATGCCTGTCAAAATACTTGAAGAGGCAAATATTTTCTGAGGTGGTACGTGGTATTAAAAGTTTGAGAAACTTTGATTTAAGCAGTACAGACGATTCCAGTTAAAACCTCTGAGAGATAGCAGTATTTTAGGCGGTGTGTTTCCTGGTATGATGCAACCAGCCTGACGATACTCGAACTGCAGACCAAGTATCATAAAACAGCAGTTTAGATGCAAAAGATCCATTTTTATTAAACATCTTATCTCTCACATCTTTTAAACAAGGACAGGAGCACATACTTCAGATCAGAGTTATATATCATTAACTGATTATACAGTGCATGAGTTTGTCAAAGCATTTTCTTGTCTATGCTATAAAAATCAAAAAGACAAGAGAAAGGTCAGCTAATGTTTTAATACAGTACAAGTAACTACATAATGCCCTCTGTTATGACAGATACGTGGTGTAAAACGTCGCCTCAGAAGAAAGGCTTAGGGTAAGAATCAAGTTGATTTCTCTCAACAGATTTCAACAAAGTAGAAACAATTTGAGGAAAAAGAGTTTTCAGTAAAGTGCATTTGAATTCAGCATGATGTGATCCATACCCCCGACGGTCAAGCATTTATTTATCTTTGTTATTATCTGATACGTGGTTGAGTAGAATCCAGGGGTGACTGTTAGACAGGCCCTCTTGTTTGCTTTTTTGTCAAACACAACAAATTCTGCATCTTTTGGTGGAAAGTTTGTCCATGTTTTAGGATACTGAATTTCTATTAACCCCACTTCATAAGGTACATTACACTGAAAAGGCTGCGGTAACTTAGTTCTAGAATTTGCTATGGTGTTGTCGGGATAAAATGATGTCGAAGAATTGCTGGGCAATGTTACGAGAAACCCCTCTCCGTCCATGTCGGTATAACGTACCAGTATGCGACTTGTTGGGAACTCGTTACGACAATTGAATGATTTGTCTCTCCATAATCCACGAGTTAAATTTATCAGGCCATCCGACCCATTTGACGAACACCATATTTTGCCCCCGTCTTTTCTGTCTAGATAAGATCTTGTAGCTCTGGTCCATAAAAGGTCCCCTCTAATATCTCTCCGTCATAATCTTTTAAAGTGTAAACTGGAGGTCTTCGTGGTACGTACGCCGCCACAGTAGAATACCCGTCTGTATAATTCTGTTCGTAACCTTTTTTAAAAGAACCTCTCAATTTTGATACTGTATCACACTCACTGTATCGCCGGCTTTATATTTAAAGTTAACCAAATCTTTGTCCTCTTTTGGGTATAGATTGTTAAAAACAGTCTGCTCGTTTTCTTTTGTTACCTCAGACGGGGTCATTTTAGTGCTACGATGATAGCCGCGGTTGTATGAGCTGACTAAGTCTTGCAGAATGTCGACATAACGTTTGGAGTTGTTGGCTGTTAAATATCTCCACATTTTGGTTTTCAGAGTCCTATTGAAACGTTCGACAATGCAGGCTTTAGTCTCGTTGGATGTGGTAAAGTGTAGAATTTTATATTCTTTGACTAATGCTTTAAATTCCCTGTTTAAGAATTCCTTTCCTTTATCCATCTGTAATTTCCGAGGTTTTCTGCCCTCATCTAGAATGTCTTTATACGCCTCTGTAACATGTCGATACACGTTAATAAATAACGTACCCCATCATTTTCTGAGGAATAAGATGACCTATCCACTAGATCTGCCTGGAACTGCCAATCTATTTTGTTTTCCAAAGATCCTATTTCTCTTAAAATGTATAGGTGCCGTTTTGTGAAGAGTGTAAACATCTTGTTTTAAAAGCCAATTTTCTATATCAGAATCAGTGCAACAAATGCCGGTATTTTCAAACACTACCTGTTTAAGTCTTTTTATACCATCATATCCTCCTGCGTTCTTTGGGTCATAGTATATCTTTTTCATAACCTTCTCCATCGCTGTTGTCATACGTACTCATTGTCTGTGTTTAGAGATTTTTATTTCTGACACATTAGACAAGGTTTTCTTGCAAAAACAACCAGACATATTTTAAAAAGACAAGTATTTTAAAAACTCAAAACAAGCATTAGGATTTTTACAAAGAAGTAATTTCACGAGATCGTGCATAACATTTTTAACATTCGCATATTGTTTTCTGTTTAACATCGCAATCAGTATGGTGTATGGTGTTTCATCTTAAAGATATTTTTGGCATTTTGCCTTCATTTGCTTGAGAAAGTACAGAGATACAGACGGGAAATGCAGGGAGAGAGAGGTCATACATACATAAGACACTTCCCGTGTAACCCATGTGTTTAGTTTTTAACTTCAGTTTTCTGTTGTGTTGTGTATGTTCATTATGTGTGTTGGAGCTTTTCCCTCTCTCGTGTACAGAGTTGTCAACAACTTTTAGAAACATTATGGCATCACATTTCCAGCATCTTATCTTGTCTTTGGTTAGTTCATTATTTCAACTGTTTTCTGTCTTCTTTCTGTCTTTGAATCAACTCAAGTCCTATTGAAACGTTCGACAATGCAGGCTTTAGTCTCGTTGGATGTGGTAAAGTGTAGAACTTTATATTCTTTGACTAATGCTTTAAATTCCCTGTTTAAGAATTCCTTTCCTTTATCCGTCTGTAATTTCTATTTTGTTTACTATTTCTCTTAAAATGTATAGGTGCCGTTTTGTGAAGAGTGTAAACATCTTGTTTTAAAAGCCAGTTTTCTATATCAGTATCAGTGCATTTTCATATTATATTATATTTTCAAACCCTACCTGTTTAAGTCTTTTTATACCATCATATCCTCCTGTGTTCTTTGGGTCATAGTATATCTTTTTCATAACCTTCTCCACCGTCTACACCAGACAATAATGTTGCTTTCTTTCTATTTCAATACTGTATTAGTTGTTGAAAATATAAGGTTATAAGGATAAACAACATTTTGTTACTTTTCTTCTTACCACTTTAAGTTCTTGAGGATACATGCTATACCAGACAACAATGTTGCTTTCTTTCTATTTCAATACTGTGTTAGTTGTTGAAAATAAAAGGCTGTGAGTCTAAATAACATTTAACCACTTTTCTTTTTACCACTTTAAATTCTTGAGGATATAGGTTACACCAAACAACAGTGTTGCTTTTTTCTATTCCTTGGATAATGATTAGAGGGTAATTCACCTTTTTTCCCTGTTAAATAAAATAAAATAAAAATCCTAAATCCTGAGAAGTAGATACATTTGCTGTGTTTTCACACTCCTGCACCCCAAAATGACACCTCCACGTCTGGTGTATTTCACGAATCCCCTTTCATGTCCACATGTCCTGACCGACGACACCTTCACGTCTGTTGCAATGATGTATTACTTGTTGAAAATAAAAGTTTATAAGACTAAATAACATTTAACCACTTTTCTTCTTACCACTTTAAGTTCTTGAGAATATAGGCTACACCAAACAACAATGTTGCTTTCTTTCTATTCCTTGGATAATGTTAAGAGGTTATTTCACCTTTTTTTCCTGTTAAATAAAATAATTAAAATCCTAAATCCTGAGAAGTAGATACATTTGCTGTGTTTTTATTTTTTATTTTTTTTATTTTTTCTTTCTTTCTATTCCTTGGATAATGATTAGACGTTATTTCACCTTTTTCCTGTTAAATAAAATAATTAAAATCCTAAATCCTGCGAAGTAGATACATTTGCTGTGTTTTTACAACCCTTCAATCCAAAACGACGCCTCTACGTCTGCTGTATTTTACGACCATATCCTTTCATGTCCGTACATGCCCTAACCCCCTCGACATCGTTTATGATACTTCTGATGCATCACACCCACACACACACACATACACACACACACACACACACACACACACACACAACAACACACCCACTTACGCGTCACATCGGCACCCCGACATTTGGCGTATTTTATGACCCCCCTCCTTCATGCCCGCACATGCCCTAACCCCTCCCCCTCGTTTATGACATCCGATGCGCGCCACACCCGCGCCATGCACATGCACGCGCGTGCACGCGCGGACACGCCCCCATGCGCGTGCACAGGTAAAAAGGTGCCCCTTATATACTACTCACTTTGCACAAAATATTGTGTAGAAATGAAGAATGGTTTGATTTGTGTTCACCGTCTGTTCACAATATTAAAGAATATTTCTTTCACACAGGAAATGACACGGCCTTCAATATTTTGTGACGTTACTCTGCAGTCAAATTTAAAAACGCTAACACTGACATAAATATATGTGAGATTTTGAAGGTGAAATATAGAGTTCTTCTATTTTTAATAACAACCACATCAAAGATGTTCAGTGACATGATTCACAGTTTGTCATATTTTGAAAAGAAAAGTCATAAATTAAATGTTTTAGAAAAATAAAATGGACGTTGACTCAAACAATAAGTCACGTACACAATCCTACAAAATAAAAGTCAGCCTGTGATTACTAATAACAATAAAAAAAGTTGATTTATCAGAAAATGTTCTCAACAGTCGATAAAACTGAGATTACATCAAAAAGCAAAGTACAACATTGGGATCAAAAAGAGTAACTAAAGCTGATAACATGAAGAAAATCAATACAAATATTCAATATTATGGATCAGATAAGCGTTATGTTATCAACTCCTGAAAGTTGTTGTGGAGTTCTTAGTAAGCCTGTTCTCTTCTGATCATGAAGCAGCTAAATGGAATTCAGCCCTCAGTATTTTATTATTTAAACTTCAAAAGGTTTCATTTCAAAATATGATAATCAGAGTTTTCATGATGATATTTTTATGATAGATTTATTTCTAATAACAGTCTGAAGCTGGTGTACCATCTGAATATTTTAAAGATGTCTGAATATTTCAGTGTTGTGTCATCTCAAAGTCTTTGGACTGTTAACATGTGAGAAATATGCTCTCAGTTTGCTCAAAATATGTTTGTTTTGTCACAAACACTGAACTGAACTAACAGCCAATGAGATGCGCTGGGTGAATGTGATGTCAGTAAGTGTCAATAAAGTTTCTGTGCACTGCGCGAGTTCAGTCAGCAGCACTGATGCCTCACTGTGTTTTGAACTCCTCCGTTCTTATTTTACGGTCTAGCACTGGGTTAGCACGGCAGGGTGGTTGAGCAGTACACCTCTGCTAACAGACAATCTGAACACTTGAACTGAAATTATTTTCAACTTCACACTGAACACACGTGTCAACAATTCAACAACACTCTGAGCTCTTTGGACGTTACTGAAACGTTAGAGAACGTTTACACACACGACTACATTTTCACCGTCTTCAATTATATATTGTGACTTTTTGAACCAAACCGTCATTTCCATGTGTTCAAATCAGCGACCACCTCCTAACTTGGCTTCAAAGAACCTGTGTGAGAGTTTGTTACAGGAGAGAGATCAGAGATCTTCAGAGGCTCTCTGCAGTCTGCACTCTGACAAACTCAAACTCTTCTGTCTGGACCATCAACAGCCGGTGTGTGTCGTCTGCAGAGATTCAGAGAAACACACCGACCACAGATTCAGACCCATCGATGAAGCTGCACGACAACACAAGAAGAACCTTCAGGAAACTCTGGAGCCCTTGAAGGAGAAGTTAAAGGTTTCTGAAGGAGTTCAAGTGAAGTTTGATCAAACAGCAGAACACATGAAGGTCCAGGCCCGACGCACAGAGAGGCAGATTAAGGATCAGTTTAAGAAGCTTCACCAGTTTCTAGAAGAGGAAGAGGAGGCCAGGATGGCTGCACTGAGGGAGGAAGAGGAGCAGAAGAGTCAGATGATGGAGGAGAAGATGGAGGCTCTGAGCAGAGAGATAGCAGCTCTTTCAGACACCGTCAGAGCCACAGAGGACGAGCTGAGAGCTGAAGACGTCTCATTCCTGCACAACTACAAGGCTGCAGTGCAAAGAGTCCAGCAGCGCCCCCTGCTGGATGATCCACAGCTGCCCTCAGGAGCTCTGATAGACGAGGCCAAACACCTGGGCAACCTGACCTTCAACATCTGGAACAACATGAAGGACATGGTCTCCTACACTCCTGTGGTTCTGGATCCAAACACTGCTGATCCAAACCTGATCCTGTCTGAAGATCTGACCAGTGTGAGACGAGGAGGACAGAGACAGCAGCTTCCTGACAATCCAGAGAGGATTCAATATTCCGGCTCTGTTCTGGGCTCTGAGGGCTTTAACTCAGGGACTCACAGCTGGGATGTGGAGGTTGGAGACAGTGAATACTGCTCACTGGGTGTGTTAGCAGAGTCTGTCCAGAGGAAGGAAGACAGAGACTCTGGATCATGGAGAATATGGTTCTCTTCAGGTCCATACTCAGCACTCTCCCCAACAGGTCCAAACACTGATCTCATGGTCCAGAAGAAGTTCCAGAGGATCAGAGTGAATCTGGACTGGAACAGTCTGCACTGAAGCTATGACACGGCGGCGCTGTAGGAAATGTGACATCACTTCCTCCATCTCCGAGGTCAGCGCTCCAAAATGGGTCTGATATACCCTCTCAGATAACTCCCATCATTTCCTACCATAGAGCCTCTGCAGCACGTCAACATCACAGCCCTCTGCTGCCAATCACAGAGGAGATTTTAAAGTGACTCTGATCTGACTTCAGAATTTCACTTTGTCTTTCCAACAGCTTGGTTTGACGCTGAACTCTAAAGATCCAGTAATTATTGTAATAATCTGCAGAGCACACAAACCACACAATGTTTCTATACAAGAGTTTTTATCTCACTTTGTGTCAGAGTACAACAACATTCTTATTTGAGCTGATTTGAATATATAGAATATTTAATATGTCTGCTGCCCATCTCAGCCCTTTGTTCTGGACTTTATGGATACTTTGGAGTCTTTTCATCTCATTCAGTCAATACAAGAACCGACACATGTGAAGGCTCACACACTGGACTTAGTTCTGTACAGCGCTCTCAGTCCTGACTACTTTCAGACTGAGGATATCTGTGTGTGTGATCATGAAGCTGTTTGATTCGGTGGGATTTGTACCCGACTTCCTTTGAATCATCCTGAATGTCCCTGATTAGTTTCACCTGTTGTCCTGCCTGCTTATTGAGTTCCTGTGTTTCCTTTGTTTCTTTGTCTGTCCGTTATGTGTCTGATGCTGACTGAATGTGTCTGTAGCTGACCTGCGTTCCTGCCTCTGTTCCTGCTTTTTGTTCTTCGTCCTGGATTTTGTTTCTTGCATGTTGCTTTGTATTTTTGCCTGGACCTCCAGCCACCTTTGACTTTGTTTTCTGTTCCTTTGTGTTCAACCCCTGCCGTAAGTAATTAAAGATACTTTTCATACACATACGTCTGTGTCTGCAACTGGGTCCACTCCTGAACGTGACAGAAATACTTGGAGACAGATTGTCAAATGAATGTGGCGTCTCTGGCCTGGCTCTCATGTGGTTAAAGTGTCAGTAATCTGAAAGAACACACTGTGTTTCCTATAATAATACAAGTGACAGACACAACAACATCAGAGTGCACTAATAGTCGTAGTAGAAACAGTTGTAGTAGTGGTGAAAGCAGCAGTACACTTTGAAACAGTGTGTTGTTGCAGACACTAGAGGGCAGCAGTGTGAAGGTTTTATTCTTCACAGCAGCACAGAACAGATAGAAGTACTGTCATAGAAACTGTAGTATGAGCTGATAACTACAGGTTTAAAGTGAGGGCTTGAGGGGAAGAACATCTATGAACAACATAAAGATCATTTCTAATATATTCTATCAAATGTTTTCAAATCATATCAGATATTCTGGAATAATCCTAAATGTAATGAGAGTTTGGAAAGACACAGACAAATGATGTGGTCCTGCTGATAGTTTGATCAGATCAGAAAACACTTCTATGTGTGCTTTTAAAGGTCACTTACAAACAACATATTTAGTCATTTCATTTGGAGTTGGACTTTTTGGCCCCAACCTCTGCCTGAATACCACCTATTTCAAATCCAAGGAGGGTTTTTACAGGCAGAAGCACAGCTGTGGTGGCTTCACCAGTGTCTCCCATTGTGGCTGACCTCTACATGGAGGAAGTAGAGAGCAGAGCCCTGAGCTCCTTCCAGGGAACAGCACCATAACCACTGCTTCAGATATGAGGAGCACACCTGGATTTCAACCCTTCTCAAGCCTCCGCTGGCTTCGTCTTTACAAACTAACCCTCTGAACTTTATTTGACATTCTAGTGGAGATCCAAAGTTTACAAAAATACCAAATGTGTCCGGCTGGATTTTGGGGAAATGTGTCTAAAATGATGCAGCAGACATGTAGAAATGTTCCATTTGATGGAGTCTTGGCTTTGAATATTTCACTCAGTCAAACATCATGTAGCTTTAATGAAGAGACTGAACAACAGAATCCAAATAAAGATGTGATACTGTGTGTGGAAAAGCTTTGATGTGTCATAGAAATGAAATGATGAAATGAAATGACAGAAATGTAAGGGGACGTTTAAGGCTTCAAATCACAGTTGAGGAGTTTTGTGGATTTGTACTTTTGTATTTTCATCACAGCTGTTAAACAACAGATAACAGTCTGTGTTACTAAATTCACCACCAACCTCAATGTGTTTGTGCTGACATGAATGTTTTCTTGTATTTCTGCATCATCGTCACCCACATTGTTTTTTTGTTGGTTTTTTTAGCGATGGAAAACCACACAACAGCTTCAGCCGAGCTGTCAATCAGCAGCAGGGGCTGATGGGAGGTCTGAGGACCTGTTAGAAACCACGTGGCCCTCGTCTGATCTCACAGCTCGTCCTTGTTTGGCCTCAGCTGCATCAGAGCGCCACTTCTCCCCAGGTTCACCAGAGGAAACACCACTGCACAAAATGCTTTTCCTCCCAGCTGCTGCTCTGTGCTGTCTGTGTTCAGGTGAGTGTTTCCAGCCAATCAGGAGCCAACAAACTCAACCTGTAACAAACACTGTCACACTAACCTTCATCTATCTGTCTGTTTCTCTACAGCGCTGGTTGCCATGGCAGCAGAGCTGATTCAGGATGATTTAACATTGACCAGGAGAGTTGATGAAGAAGTCTCCTTCAGCTGTGGACGAACTGACCAGTGTAGCAACCCTGATTATATATTCTGGTACCAGAAGAAAGACACAGAAACATTCAGACTGATTCTTCTTATTTACGGGGCAGGGTGTGACATACATTCAGGTTACGATCATCCTCAGAAAAATGATTTCTCAGCTGTGAATAAACAGAACGGCTGTGAGTTGAAGATCCAGAAAGTTAAACTCTCTCATTCAGCCACCTACTACTGCGCCTGTGATCCCCACAGTGAGAAATGATGCGAGCAGCCTGTACAAAAACCAACAGATGAACAGATGTCAAACAGTGTTTGTGACAGGAAGAGAGCAGTAAACCACAGCCCAGGTTCACATATTTCACCTCCATCTCAGCCAGAGTCACAAACATACTGAACTGAGGGATTTATTTCATATTATATTGATTCATATTTTGATCAGATACAAACACACACTAACACAATATAGATGAAAGGCTCCAATAACAAACATATATCATTTGGACATTTTGTATAATATAACAACAAATTCCAAAGAAAATATTGGAGCTAAAGATTAAAATGGTCCTCTTTGTTCTGCTGCTGGAATAAAGTCCATTCCTCCCTCACAATACTAATCTGCTCTGAATGAAAACACTTCCAGCAGCACTTGTTGTTTAACACCTTTCAGTAGATTTCAACACATCATTTCACTTTATTACATTTTAAAAGACAAATCTTGGACACATGTCAGCTCAGGATTTTGTCCTTCTAGCAGCGGCTTATTAGGACGCTGATTTTGTTGGACAGATTTCCAGAAACTTCCTCTGGACAGGGTTCATACAGCTTTTTAAGAGGACAATTCAAGCACTTTTCAAGCACTTTCAAGGTACCTGAACCAAAACCTTCCAGACTGTGGAAGCCTTCATCATCACATCTAATTTGTTCCTATAAATGCAACGAGGACAAATAAAGTGAGCAGAATGACTTTAAACCCACAGCAATCAATGTATGTTGTCACTTTGTTTATTTTAGCAGCTGTTCAACTTTGATGCTTTTGACAAATGAAGAAAAACATTTTTGAAATATCAGCTTTCAGATTTCAAATGTGGATTTCCAGTCGACTTTAGCATGAGGATACAGGGAAAAGCTCTCCCTACAATTAATGTCATCTTACTGCTCCAAAAGTAATGTAAGGGGGACATCAGTTCAGGTCACTTGATGTCATTGTATTAAAGTGCATTACATCACAAGTTCATCAAACTAAACAGAAACACAATATGCACAACAACTGACAAATCAAATGGAAAACACAGCTTATGTTATATAATGAGGGGGGGTAGTAAAAAAGAATGTGCTTTTACAGCTACTGCTGTTTGGTCAATGAATCATAACTGTAATCATAATTAGGCTAACGTTACTGTAACAAGCTTTCTGTTGAACTAACTTACATCAGAAGTAACGTAGCTCCATTTTAGCTAAATGTCCACACCGTTGTCTCATGAATTAGTCTCATGTTCCAAAACAAATCCAAAAGAAAATTGTTTCATTACGTCGTGGTTATGACAATATTAGCCTTGCTAATGTTATCTTAGCATAAAGAACATGAAACCATCAGGGGCTAACGTTAACGTTAAGTTGGCACTTTGGCTGAGGAGCTCAACTCATGTTGTTATCGTCTGCAAAATGGTGACGTTAGTAACATTAAACGAGTCGTCCCAGAGCCCGAACGTCAGTTCAATTATACAAGTGGAACTGGAATAACAAGTACGCTAGCTAACGTTAGACTTCATGGAAATAACGTTAATGTTACGTCCAAATTGTGATAGCTAGCCTTCGCTAACTCCAAACAACTCAACCTTCTCAGGCTAATTAACGTTAACAGTCCAAGCTTGACATATCGTCATATGAGCCAATTCAGGTTATCATGATGCTGCTGGAAGAGATTCTTACCTGAAGACATGCAGGCAGTCACAAACTGGAGAGTGGTCTGGCTGCAGACCTCCTCTGTGGACTCACTTCAGGTGTTGGCTCCACTCTCAGGCCTGCTCCACTGTCAGGACAGGAAACAACAACCTGAGCGTAGTGTCCTTGGGGAATAGGGCAGTGTGTAAGGTGTGAGTGGTCAAGTGATCGTGATTAACAGCAGAGCGACAGAGAGAGAAGCAGGTTAGCTGTCTGGATTCAGTCAATAAGAAATGTACAGTGTCCCTCTCCCTCCAGGTAAATGGACTGATAGTCTGACGGTTTGGCACACAATGAGGGTGTGGGCTCAGTTCAGGAAGCATTTCGGTCTCCATGATTTCTCTCTCTTTAGTCCTGTTCTGTCCAACCCTTTCTTTCAACCTTCATTATCTGACTCTGCATTCCAAGAGTGGCACGAGAGGGGCATAGAGAAATTTAAAGATCTTTTCATTGGTAGCAGCTTTGCATCATTCGCACAACTGTCTGAAAAGTTTAGCCTACCAAACACTAATTTTTTCAGATGCCTGCAGCTAAGACACTTTCTCCATTCTCAGATGGCTAGTTTCCCAGAGGCAACCACTGCGAAAACCGCCGATATGTTGCTTGGTTTGCACTAGGGTTGCACATCTCTCTGTGATAAACGATTCGATACATCTAGATACACAGGTTACGATATGATTCAAAAACGATATACTTTTATTAGACCGAATCGATACGAATCGATACAGTGTAAGAACGACACGATTTGATTTGATTGTCCGATTAATGTTTGTTGTAGATATTTTATAAAATAAAGAAGCCAATTCTATAAAGTGACTATCTTACAGTACAGTACAATATTTTCTTTTCAAATATGTAAAAGACCACATATCCCCAAACATTGTTGCTTTATGGCACTGCAAAATAAAAAAACAACAACAAAATCACATGTCAATGTATTTATTTTTAGACATGGACCAAAAAAAGTCTGAATCAACATCTGTTGGAGAGAATCCGGTGGATTTTCAAAATAAAATACCCCGTGCAAACTGCCGGTCATAAAAACAGACAAAAGAGAAACAAATTAACTACGTAGCACATTTACACACGTAGAAGCATGTTTAGAAGAACATACACCGGGAAAATGGCCAAATCTGAGCAAGTAAACAAAGTCTGGCGGGCTAAACGCTTCTGAAACTCTCCCGGTGGTTTGAGGTCACGTGCAGGACGGACCAAATACGCCACGTTCACGCAACGTGCTGCGAGCGGGCCCGGTGGATTTTCCCAAAAGTATGTGAAGCCGCCAACCGATCCCAAGTCTCGCGATACCCGATCCATGACTCTACAACCGATTCATCTGGTATTCAAGGCTAATTCGTATCGATTGAGGAGGCTGCTACCGACGCAGCCGTATCTCTCACTTGTTAAACCGAATATCCGGTCGCATCGGTTTATCGTTCACAACCCTAGTTTGCACCCATAATTAATTAATAATTAGTTAATATCTGTCATTTATGACAAACTGATGGGCATAAAACAGGCTCCTCTGGACAAAACCAAAACTGCTCGGGAGCAGGATTTAAACTTTCAACTGTCAAACAATGTATGGGGCAGCTGTGGCTTGGAGGTAGAGCGGGTCATTCACTAATCAGATGATGGGCAGTTCGATCCCCTCCAGTCTGCATGTCGAAGTGCCTTGGGGAAGATACTGAACCCCAAATTGCTCCTGAAGGCTGAAGTGCCATCGGTGTGTGAATGTGTATGAATGGTTAGCTCCTCAAAACTGATGAGCAGTTGGCACAGCAGTGTATGAATGTGTGTGAATGTGTGAATGAGATATGGAGTGTAAAAGAGCTTTGAGTGGTCGGAAGACTAGAAAGGAGAAATATAAGTACAGTCCATTCTCAGGCTGGTAAATTCAACATCTCTGTGTGCTCGTCACTGCCTGTTACAGTTTAAGGTGGTGCACAGGGCTCATATGTCTAAATGATCTCATATATATTCAGATGTTGGTCCTTTAGGTAACAAATGAAAGAGAGGTGAGGCCTCACTTATCCACATGTTTTGGACTTGTCCGAGCCTGGAAAGATACTGGAGAGAGGTTTTCCAAACCTTGTCCCATTCTTAATCTCGAGCTAGAGCCCAACCCACTGATCGCCCTTTTCAGCACCACTGGTGAGGACGAAGCACGCCTAACTCCAACCAAAAGCCGCACACTCTCCTTCTCCTCTCTTTTGGCTAGACGTGCGATATTACTAAGGTGGAGGGATGCTGCCCCGCCCTCACACGCTCAGTGGTTAAGAGACATCACTTCCTGTCCAGACCTTGAAAAGATCCGTTATTCAGTTTGTGACTCGAGCAAGAAGTTCCAGAAGGTGTGGGGACCTTTCCTGAAATACTTTGAGAATCTTCAGTCAAACTGAAGTATCTGTCCCTCTTTCCTCTGTTTTGCTTCTTTGTTCGGCTCCGTTAGTTACAGAGTCTGTATCAGTCAATGTCTAAATCTGCCTTCTTCTACTTCTTTACCTTTATTTATTCATCTATTCATCCTGTTTGTTTGTTTGACTTCCAGCAGTTTCCTATAGTACTCCAGGAACAATACTCCTCAGGAATCATGGTTTGTAGAAAAATGTACACTATAAGAGCATATGTGTGTATGTGATATGCGCTGTGATACGTGTAAAATTCACTAAAAATATCTGAGAGAAATGTACAGTGTAGGTTACAGTTAACCCTGAAGTTCAGCCCTGGAGGAAGGAATCTCCTCTGTGCTGCCCGACCACGGTCTGGCAGACGACCACGAAGGGTTAACAGTGTGTTCAGCTTCATTAAACATTGAGACATAATGACTGTCATTGTAGACATTTTGTATCAGGTTTATCAGCGAGGGTATAGGTCTGCATTTGTCTGGAGATATTGACGATGACGCTCAGGTTGGTTCTTTATAAAATAAAGATTTTCTTTCATTCAGTGGAGACAAAATAAGAACTGAAAGAAAGTTTTCAAACTTAAACAGCGTTCAAAGACTTTGCTGACCGTATGAACTCAACTGATTTGTATTGAAATGAGTTATGAGCAGAACATTGAAACCATTCTTCTGTCTCTTGTAGATGCATCATTCGTCATCACATCCAGTGGAAGGCAAGCAGTCGAACGCTGCACGACATGTTGCAAACTAGCAGCAACCTCCGTGGCTCAGAAATGACGCCAGTGCATGTGTGGATGTTCATGGTTGCCAGAGGATGAATCCTAACATTTATGGTGACCTCCTGACCCTTCCTCTAGCGCCTCCATCCTGTTGTCTGACCTTCTGTCTGTTTGCTGCTCAACATCCTCCCCGGTTTGTTGGAGATGGTCCACATGGTGAAGAAGCAGGAGGAACAGGACAACAGGATGGGTTGAATTCTACTTTTGTAAAACAACAACAGGAGATTGGCAGCAACAGACAGAGCTTTGAGTTCATGGAAACATTGAACCTTTGTTGAGATGGTTTATGGATAGAAGTGATGTGCTGATCAAAACTGAGTTTATTGTCTGTAGTGAGTCCAATATATTTCAAGTTGTTGACCTGTTCTGCTGTCTTGCCATGGATGGAGGAGGGTTCAGTCGAGTGTGGGTTGTGTTTGACGTGCTAATGAGCAGTTCAGACCAGACAAATGGAGTTTTGATAGGCTGTAACAGAGTTATTGTCATTGAGTAGTCTGAGAATGGCAGTGTCATCAGAGTATTTGAAGTATGTGGTGATGGTGTGGGGCTGGTCCAGTCATTTGTGTAGAGGAAGGGACTGAGGACACAGCCCTGAGGGCTCTGCTGTTGGTGATGACACTGTGTCTATTCTAACAGCCTGTGGTCTGTTGCTGAGGAAGTTGTGGATCCAGTGGATGAGGAGTGGAGGGATGTTGAGGTTTCTTCATCATCTGGTGCTGGTGAATTGGATTGAAGGTGGAGATGAAGTCACCAAAGAGGACTGTAGGGAAGCTGACTGCTGATTCCAGATGTTGAAGGAGGGGGTGGAGGAGGCATGCCACAGCATCCTCCGTCCCTCGTTTGGCCCTGGTGGGGGTCCAGCTGTGGTCTGACAAGCTGGCAGGATGGTGTTCAGGATCAGTTTTTCCACATGGTGGTGGAGATGGTGGTGGATGTTTTCCAGATGTGGGTATTGATGGTGTCCTGTAGGACTGACAGAAGATAGAGTGGAGGATGGCAGACAGCTCCATGGCACAGAGCTTGAGCCCCTTAGCTGGGATGCCATCTGGCCCTGGTGCCTTGCCAGGCTTGCACCTGCCCAGCAGCTGTTGGAAATCCTCCTGTGTGAAGGAGGGATGAGCAGGTTCATGAAAGGGAAAGGCACTCAGCAGCTCCTCACAGACAGCAGACTGATTATGGATGTCAAAGTGTTTAGAAAGTGTTCAGAGTGCCTGCAAAGGTGTTGGAGTCAGTTATTGTGGAGTGACTTTGACTTGATTCACAATCACTTCATGCTTTGACTTTATGAAAGGATTGTTTTGTGTTCATTTGGACTCTCAGCTGACACATTCAACAGCAGGCAGGTTTTTGTATTACGCTTTTTCACTGTGATGACGACATCTTTGGCTCTGGAACTAAACTGTATGTAACAGGTAAGAATAAACATTCATTTTCCTTCAGTTGTTTATTGAACAAGTTGAAAATGTGTTTTTAATGAGTTTCTGCTGCTTCAGGCTTTACATGTTAGTTTTTTCATCATTAGTAGAGAATTCTTGCAGCCATGCAGCTATTGTTCCATAAAAAAGGTTCATAATTCATGAAAAGATGTTTAAATCTCACTGCACAACTGAAGCTATTCTTTATTTCTGCACCACATCAAACTGATTTATAGAGAAAAAGGATGATATGGGCAATGTTACAAATATACAGTATTTGATCATCTCAGTAATTCAGCACCATCTCTTGTTTTTATCAAACAGGATAATATATGATATGAAATATCATTTAATATATGTCAGTAAATGTATTTTTAAAAGTATATAACTTTAAATATGTTGAAGGATAATTCATAAATCATTTGAAATGGTCAAATTTACCTCATGACAACTGTATTTTATATGATGGTACAAACAGATAGATTTAAATGTGTACAGAGAAATCAAAGAAATTAAACATATGCATCGAAAATAAATATATAACTGTGTTAAGTTAACCCGTGCTAAACGTCTGTACAAAAAGTATAAAAAAAATAGTAACTAGAAATAAAAATGTTTTATACATATATAAATATATATATGTGTCTTTTAGTGGAAGATATATTTCTACATGAAGGCAAACACATACTGAATATGATATTACAATAAATAGAATGTATGCATACTAATTTATATATTTATATAAATGATATAGGATGATATATAATGTCACACATACATATATATTTGTATCTTAATACACTAAATATAAATATTATATGATGCTTCACATCATTTTAAATATATAACAGTAAATATATTTTGTAAAGTATATGGTGGTAAATATTATGTGTCAGATACTGCACACATTATCATTCATACAAGACTTAGATTATTATATTATATTAGGTTATATTAAATTATATGTGAAGTTCCCGTCATGAATCAATAAAGTCTGATCTTTGTTATATTATATTATACAGCAGTCTTTATTCCATTTGACAAATCCCAACATATCATTGTAATTGTGTCTAAAAGTTCAAATATTTATGAAATTATTGATGTATTGATTTGTTTTTTTAGTGGCTGGGCTAAAGTATATGGTGGTAAATGTATAATATGTTCTGGATATTGGAATCATTAAAATGACAGTTGCATTCTGTGTGTAGGTAAATATGTAACTTATAATAATATGTATATTAACCCTCATACAGAAAAACAATTGTCCACTATATGAAGGTCAATTTCATCATTATATTATATTGTATTCTCAGTAATAGTAATGAATGTGACATTCTAGTGAATGGACTACATTCAAATAAAGAAACAAATTGAATTGTCTTTATTTTCCAACATGTGATGACATGACATGATAACTGTGTTTGATATGAAGGTGAATACAGTATATGTAGTGAACTTTGTGCTGTATTGATGAGTAGTTTAGTGATCAGAGTCCATGTAGTTTCCAGGATCAGACTGAATGCAGTGCAGTGCTGTAAGCTGCTGTTGACTGTGTCAATGTGTGTCTGTGCTGCTTGTTGCTGCTGTCAAACTTCAGATGAGCAGGTAGCGAAGCCCGTGGTGAGCGTGTACCCAGCAGCATCCAGAGCCCACCTGGAGGGGAAGAGCTCCCTGCTGTGTGTGGCCTCAGCCATGTTTCCTCCTCTGGTCAAGTTCTCCTGGAAAAGACAAAAGGAGGACGGTCCTCTGGAGGAGGTGCACCGTGATGTGGGAGAGCAGCTGGAGCTCAGAGAGTCGGGACGCACCGCCTCCATCTTACTGATCCATCAGCAAGAGAGCAGCACATATAAATACCGCTGCTCCGTCCAGCACGAGGGGGGCACAGTGGAGGCCCAAACAGAACAAGGTAATGAAGGCTTGGTGACTGTGTTCAGCAGTGATTCAGCTTCATGTGGAGACGCTGTCAAAGAGAGCAGAGGAGCAGAGGACTGACATTTCTTTTGGACTCCTTTTCTGTTGCAGAGGTTCCAGCTCCAGCAGCCTCCTGTCCTCCAGAGAGAGAGCCAGCAGACCTGCCAGCTCTGCAGCCAGCTGACTGTAAGATCACCTGCTGCCTCTCTGCATGGACAGCTCCAATGTTCTGCTGCAGTTAGGGCTGCATATCAGTCTGTTCACTTTGTGCTCATCATTGAAGGATTTCAACATTCACTCCCTGATTCTGTTAGAGTGTCCGACAGCACAACTAATCCCAATGAGAGAGCTTCCACTTCACAGTCTGACTAATAACAAGTTTTAGGGGCACTATACGACATTTTGGGCTTTGAGGGTGTTATAAAAACTTTGGGGACTATATCTTAAAGCTCCACTATAAATATTTCTATATTAAGAATGAATCTAATGCCTCTGTGTGAAGTGAAAGGTGTCTCTGGTAGTTGTGAGCCCACAGAAAACCGTCACCAACTCTGCAGCTCTACGGAGCTTTTTAGCCTCTTTTAGCTCCAACTTTTGGTTCTCCATGAAAACAGAAAATCAAATCCTGCTCTGGGCCCCTAAAAAGCTCGATCAGGCCCTGACTTGTTGTATTTAATAAGGGCCTTTGAGCTTTCATTCAAACTGTAGCCGACCCCTGTCTTCATGGAAAGCTGGTTGTCCCGTCTGGAAAAGTCCAAATTATACTGATGAAAATCTGATGAGGTTCTGATGAAATTTACACAGTTGAACAGACTGAAACAGTTTGGAGAGAAGACTGACCTGTCTGTCTGTCTGTCTGTCTGTCTGTCTGTCTGTCTGTCTGTCTGTCTGTCAGTGTCCTTCCAGTCTCAGTGCAGGGTGAAGCTGTTGTGTCTGCTGTACACAGTGCTGATAGTGAAGAGTCTGGTGTACTGCTGTGGACTCTCTCTGCTGATGATCCTCAGAAACAAGGGACCGTCCTACCAACTGCACACATGCTGACTGACTGTTTTCTGCTCGCCTTTTCTCACCATCAAATCTCATCAATTCATCTCATTGATCACTTTGATCAGCAGTCAGAAATGTTGAATTTTGACGTCTTGTTGTTGCTTGTTAAATTTATCTTTTGATGCACAGGTTAGATACAGTCATGCTAACAATATAAATACATATATACACATATATATTTGCAGTTCAATTCTGTGCTGTAGTGTTATTTTGATCCTCTAGTTTATTTCCACTTTTAATTGTGACTTGTATAATAATAGAAAATGAAGGTTCAGTGCTGACCCCCTTTTATAATTGTGTCAGTGTGGATGTAAATCTCTACGCTGATGACACTGTTGTTTACACACATGAACAAACAGCAGAGCGAGCTGCTCTGAAGCTACAACTGCTATAAAATGATGACACAGCGGCTCCATCAGTCGGGCTGAAGTTTGAATGTGGGCAAAATGACGGCTGTGTTTATTTTTCATCAACCAATAAAATGACACTTCACTATTACAGCTTCATCAAGATGAAATGGATTGGTATAGTTACTGATTATACGTAAATTAAGATTCATATTTATGTGACACATTTCAAGACAGAGTCACAAAATGCTTCACAGAGAAAAACAAAAGTTATTGCAGAAATATATTTTCATAAAGTTCTATATGACATAATTTACAGTCAGATTTGAAACCTGTTAAAAATGAACAGATGAATTAGAAATTGTCTTTGTATTGATGTTGTTAAAAATGTCTGCACGCTCTGATCCTTTCCCACATGTCCTAATATGTTGTATTATGTTCCAAGTTGGGCTCAGGCTGGAGAAACTGTCATTAAACTGTCACCTTTACAGAATCAATAAAACTGTTTTTTTGTCTTTAACCAGAGTCGATGGTTGTAACTGTCATTGTGTTATTAATGTGAAAAAGTGCAGCTAACGGTGAGGAGGCTGCAGAGCAGAAACCCACACAGCCCGTCTGCTGCACGAAAGGAAGTGTTGATTCGCTCTCACAGTTTTTTATGAGTCCTAATAACCACTGAGAACAGATTCATATCTGCAGCTGTACACACTCATGAACTCCTCTCCCTCTCTGTGGTCGTTTGTCTTTCCTCTTGTTGTCTGTAAGCCTTTTTCACACTGAGCCCTCCACCCACACAAAGTTGAACTGAGCCCAGAGATCAACAATGACGACCCACATGGACGTCACATCCACTGAGTTTATTTATGAGGATTTTAGCCATCAAACGTTAAATTTACAGTTTACACTTGGTGTTGATGAGATCCAACAAGTCCAACATCTTTAACTCTTGTGCATTTTTCTACGTTTTTTTTCTCAACTTTTTTTTTGATTTGATCATTTTGTCTGTTTCAGCTTGTGACATGAATTTTTGCAGGAACTTTTCTTTTGAGTAAAACTTTTTAAATGTCTTTTAGTCTCACATGTCTTTAAACTGTGTTGGTGCATTTTGCTCCCTCTGCACACCTTCATGGTAAAAATGTAACGTCCAAACAAACTGCTATAAAATCATCACATCAATATTTATTTCATAAATCTCTGAAACAACTTCAGACTTGCTCCAAACTACCAAACATTGAATAATTGTCCTGATTGTAAGCCTTTAAATGTCAGTGTAATGATCTGAATGATTCATTATTTATCACATAAAAAGGTGGATGTGGTGTTGGTGCTGATTACAGTCTTGGATATGTCAAACATTAACAACTACATTGATCTGACTGCATTAGTATTTTTCATGTAGTGTCTGATTCTCCCTCTGGACACCATCGTGACCAAAAATGTCTCATTGACTTCCATTCAAACACATTTATTAATCTCACTGTCATTACACGATCAAACATTCTGTGATGTCACATTTCATTTAACTAAAGTCACATTTGACATTTTTACTGGATTCACCAGATTCAACCATTTTCACACTGTAGGCTGATGCATGAAATTCTTCATATGTTCTTTAACTGTTAGAGTATGGAGCCATGTGTGTGTGTGTGTGTGTGTGTGTGTTTGCCCCCCCTGGTGGTCACACGGCTCCATAATATAACTGTCAAACAGAATTTCATGCATCGGCCTACAGTGTGAAAATGGTTGAATCTCGGTGCCTCTTGTCCTCTTCTTCAGTTGCTGCTGGATGAGATCCAACAAGTCCAACATCCTCAACAGGAAACTAAAAGAAATGAGACTGAAGACTGAAATAAACTCCAATGTTAAACTTGTCATGAGAACAAAATTCATGGAGTCATCCTGAACGTTCTTCACTGATTCAAGTTAGAACTACAGCAACATCATCTGACAGTGTTTCACTCTGTTTATTTCTCACTGTCTCTTTTTATATGTAAAGGCATAAATTATGACACTTTGCACAAAATATTGTGTAGAAATGAAGAATGGTTTGATTTGTGTTCACCGTCTGTTCACAATATTAAAGAATATTTCTTTCACACAGGAAATGACACGGCCTTCAATATTTTGTGACGTTACTCTGCAGTCAAATTTAAAAACGCTAACACTGACATAAATATATGTGAGATTTTGAAGGTGAAATATAGAGTTCTTCTATTTTTAATAACAACCACATCAAAGATGTTCAGTGACATGATTCACAGTTTGTCATATTTTGAAAAGAAAAGTCATAAATTAAATGTTTTAGAAAAATAAAATGGACGTTGACTCAAACAATAAGTCACGTACACAATCCTACAAAATAAAAGTCAGACTGTGATTACTAATAACAATAAAAAAAGTTGATTTATCAGAAAATGTTCTCAACAGTCGATAAAACTGAGATTACATCAAAAAGCAAAGTACAACATTGGGATCAAAAAGAGTAACTAAAGCTGATAACATGAAGAAAATCAATACAAATATTCAATATTATGGATCAGATAAGCGTTATGTTATCAACTCCTGAAAGTTGTTGTGGAGTTCTTAGTAAGCCTGCTCTTCTGATCATGAAGCAGCTAAATGGAATTCAGCCCTCAGTATTTTATTATTTAAACTTCAAAAGGTTTCATTTCAAAATATGATCATCAGAGTTTTCATGATAATATTTTTATTTCTAATAACAGTCTGAAGCTGGTGTACCATCTGAATATTTTAAAGATGTCTGAATATTTCAGTGTTGTGTCATCTCAGAGTCTTTGGACTGTTAACATGTGAGAAATATGCTCTCAGTTTGCTCAAAATATGTTTGTTTTGTCACAAACACTGAACTGAACTAACAGCCAATGAGATGCGCTGGGTGAATGTGATGTCAGTAAGTGTCAATAAAGTTTGTCTGCACTGCGCGAGTTCAGTCAGCAGCACTGATGCCTCACTGTGTTTTGAACTCCTCCGTTCTTATTTTACGGTCTAGCACTGGGTTAGCACGGCAGGGTGGTTGAGCAGTACACCTCTGCTAACAGACAATCTGAACACTTGAACTGAAATTATTTTCAACTTCACACTGAACACACGTGTCAACAATTCAACAACACTCTGAGCTCTTTGGACGTTACTGAAACGTTAGAGAACGTTTACACACACGACTACATTTTCACCGTCTTCAATTATATATTGTGACTTTTTGAACCAAACCGTCATTTCCATGTGTTCAAATCAGCGACCACCTCCTAACTTGGCTTCAAAGAACCTGTGTGAGAGTTTGTTACAGGAGAGAGATCAGAGATCTTCAGAGGCTCTCTGCAGTCTGCACTCTGACAAACTCAAACTCTTCTGTCTGGACCATCAACAGCCGGTGTGTGTCGTCTGCAGAGATTCAGAGAAACACACCGACCACAGATTCAGACCCATCGATGAAGCTGCACGACAACACAAGAAGAACCTTCAGGAAACTCTGGAGCCCTTGAAGGAGAAGTTAAAGGTTTCTGAAGGAGTTCAAGTGAAGTTTGATCAAACAGCAGAACACATGAAGGTCCAGGCCCGACGCACAGAGAGGCAGATTAAGGATCAGTTTAAGAAGCTTCACCAGTTTCTAGAAGAGGAAGAGGAGGCCAGGATGGCTGCACTGAGGGAGGAAGAGGAGCAGAAGAGTCAGATGATGAAGGAGAAGATGGAGGCTCTGAGCAGAGAGATAGCAGCTCTTTCAGACACCGTCAGAGCCACAGAGGACGAGCTGAGAGCTGAAGACGTCTCATTCCTGCACAACTACAAGGCTGCAGTGCAAAGAGTCCAGCAGCGCCCCCTGCTGGATGATCCACAGCTGCCCTCAGGAGCTCTGATAGACGAGGCCAAACACCTGGGCAACCTGACCTTCAACATCTGGAACAACATGAAGGACATGGTCTCCTACACTCCTGTGGTTCTGGATCCAAACACTGCTGATCCAAACCTGATCCTGTCTGAAGATCTGACCAGTGTGAGACGAGGAGGACAGAGACAGCAGCTTCCTGACAATCCAGAGAGGATTCAATATTCCCGGCTCTGTTCTGGGCTCTGAGGGCTTTAACTCAGGGACTCACAGCTGGGATGTGGAGGTTGGAGACAGTGAATACTGCTCACTGGGTGTGTTAGCAGAGTCTGAACAGAGGAAGGAAGACAGAGACTCTGGATCATGGAGAATATGGTTCTCTTCAGGTCCATACTCAGCACTCTCCCCAACAGGTCCAAACACTGATCTCATGGTCCAGAAGAAGTTCCAGAGGATCAGAGTGAATCTGGACTGGAACAGTCTGCACTGAAGGTATGACACGGCGGCGCTGTAGGAAATGTGACATCACTTCCTCCATCTCCGAGGTCAGCGCTCCAAAATGTGTCTGATATACCCTCTCAGATAACTCCCATCATTTCCTACCATAGAGCCTCTGCAGCACGTCAACATCACAGCCCTCTGCTGCCAATCACAGAGAAGATTTTAAAGTGACTCTGATCTGACTTCAGAATTTCACTTTGTCTCTTTTTTATCTCACTTTGTGTCAGAGTACAACAACATTCTTATTTTAATATATAGAATATTAATATATTAATATAATAATATATATAAACGGCTGGAGCAGAACAACGCCAGGGACGTCTGGAGAGGGCTGCAGACCATCGCTGTTCACCACCCCCCCCTCTCATCACCCACCACCCCCTCTCCATAACAGATGATCAGGTGAGGAGTCAACTTGAGAAGATCAAGGCAAGGAAGGCCCCGGGCCCGGACGGCATCAGCCCAAGACTGCTCAAAGACTGTGCTGACCAGCTCTGTGGTGTGGTCGGGCACTTGTTCAACCTGAGCCTGAGCCTGGAGAACGTCCCGGCCCTGTGGAAGACCTCTTGTGTGGTCCCGGTCCCGAAGACGCTGCGCCCCAAGGAGCCTAACCACTTCAGGCCTGTTGCCTTGACTTCTCACCTGATGAAGACCATGGAGAGGATCATCCTGAGACACCTGCTGGGCACACAGCTGGACCCCCTGCAGTTTGCTTACCAGCCTAGGATTGGGGTGGACGACGCAGTGATCTACCTGCTGCACAGATCGCTGCTACACCTGGAGGACAGCGGGAGCACTGTGAGGGTCATGTTCTTTGACTTCTCCAGTGCTTTTAACACCATCCAGCCTTCACTGCTCAGAGTGAAGGTGGAGACCGTGGGAGTGGACCAACACCTGGCTGCATGGACAACAGACTACCTCACCAACAGACCACAATATGTGAGGCTCCATCACTGTGTCTGACGTGGTGCTCTGCAGCACAGGTGCCCCTCAGGGTACGGTGCTCTCCCCCTACAGGACGGTCATCAGGGACTTTGTCAGTTGGTCTGAGCTCAGCCAGCTTCAGCTGAACACCAGCAAGACGAAGGAGATGATCGTAAACTTCAGGAGGAAAACATCTCACTTCACACTGGTGAACATCCAGGGATCGGACATAGAGGTGGTGGAGAGCTACAGATTCCTGGGTGTTCACCTCAACAACAAACTGGACTGGACTGATAACACCCATGCTCTCTACAAGAAGGGCCAGAGTGGCCTCCACCTGCTGAGCAGACTGAGGTCCTTCAGAGTGTGCAGGCTCTCCTCAGGACTTTCTATGACTCTGTGGTGGCCTCAGCCATCTTCATGCTGTGGTCTGCTGGAGAGGGGGCAGCACGGACAGGGACAGGAGCAGACTCAACAGACTGATCAGGAGAGCGAGCTCTGTCCTGGACTGTCCTCTGGACTCCACAGAGGAAGTGGGGGAGAGGAGGATGTTAGCTAAGCTGACATCCATCATGGACAACACCTCTCACCCCCTACATGACACTGTGGGGTCCCTGAGCAGCTCCATCAGCAGCAGACTGCTACACCCACGGTGTAAGAAGGAGAGGTTCAGCAGGTCCTTCATCCAACACAACACCTGCACCACCTGCACCACCTGATCAGCATGTAGTCTCTGTTCCTGTCTCTACTCACTGCTACTCACCATGGCTGTATTATTATTTTTATTTTTATTTTTATTCTTATTATCTGTACTTATATTTCCATTCAGATTACTTACAATGTACAATATTATTCATATCATGTCACTTTTACCTTCAGTACTTGTTTTTTTGCACATTGTCTGTTGTTTGTTCTTGTGTTTTATTGTGTAGGTTATAAGATACTTCTGTCTGTTCGTTGTGCTTTGCCCTTTCTACTTTAATTCTGTAGTGTACATCACACTCTGCTGCTGTAATAAGTCAATTTACCTGTTGTGTGATGAATAAAGTATAATCTAATCTAATCTAATCTATTTAATATGTCTGCTGCCCATCTCAGCCCTTTGTTCTGGACTTTATGGATACTTTGGAGTCTTTTCATCTCATTCAGTCAATACAAGAACCGACACATGTGAAGGCTCACACACTGGACTTAGTTCTGTACAGCGCTCTCAGTCCTGACTACTTTCAGACTGAGGATATCTGTGTGTGTGATCATGAAGCTGTTTGATTCGGTGGGATTTGTACCCGACTTCCTTTGAATCATCCTGAATGTCCCTGATTAGTTTCACCTGTTGTCCTGCCTGCTTATTGAGTTCCTGTGTTTCCTTTGTTTCTTTGTCTGTCCGTTATGTGTCTGATGCTGACTGAATGTGTCTGTAGCTGACCTGCGTTCCTGCCTCTGTTCCTGCTTTTTGTTCTTAGTCCTGGATTTTGTTTCTTGCATGTTGCTTTGTATTTTTGCCTGGACCTCCAGCCACCTTTGACTTTGTTTTCTGTTCCTTTGTGTTCAACCCCTGCCGTAAGTAATTAAAGATACTTTTCATACACATACGTCTGTGTCTGCAACTGGGTCCACTCCTGAACGTGACAGAAATACTTGGAGACAGATTGTCAAATGAATGTGGCGTCTCTGGCCTGGCTCTCATGTGGTTAAAGTGTCAGTAATCTGAAAGAACACACTGTGTTTCCTATAATAATACAAGTGACAGACACAACAACATCAGAGTGCACTAATAGTCGTAGTAGAAACAGTTGTAGTAGTGGTGAAAGTAGCAGTACACTTTGAAACAGTGTGTTGTTGCAGACACTAGAGGGCAGCAGTGTGAAGGTTTTATTCTTCACAGCAGCACAGAACAGATAGAAGTACTGTCATAGAAACTGTAGTATGAGCTGATAACTACAGGTTTAAAGTGAGGGCTTGAGGGGAAGAACATCTATGAACAACATCAAGATCATTTCTAATATATTCTATCAAATGTTTTCAAATCATATCAGATATTCTGGAATAATCCTAAATGTAATGAGAGTTTGGAAAGACACAGACAAATGATGTGGTCCTGCTGATAGTTTGATCAGATCAGAAAACACTTGTATGTGTGCTTTTAAAGGTCACTTACAAACAACATATTTAGTCATTTCATTTGGAGTTGGACTTTTTGGCCCCAACCTCTGCCTGAATACCACCTATTTCAAATCCAAGGAGGGTTTTTACAGGCAGAAGCACAGCTGTGGTGGCTTCACCGGTGTCTCCCATTGTGGCTGACCTCTACATGGAGGAAGTAGAGAGCAGAGCCCTGAGCTCCTTCCAGGGAACAGCACCATAACCACTGCTTCAGATATGAGGAGCACACCTGGATTTCAACTCTTCTCAAGCCTCCGCTGGCTTCGTCTTTACAAACTAACCCTCTGAACTTTATTTGACATTCTAGTGGAGATCCCAAAGTTTACAAAAATACCAAATGTGTCCGGCTGGATTTTGGGGAATTGTGTCTAAAATGATGCAGCAGACATGTAGAAATGTTCCATTTGATGGAGTCTTGGCTTTGAATATTTCACTCAGTCAAACATCATGTAGCTTTAATGAAGAGACTGAACAACAGAATCCAAATAAAGATGTGATACTGTGTGTGGAAAAGCTTTGATGTGTCATAGAAATGAAATGATGAAATGAAATGACAGAAATGTAAGGGGACGTTTAAGGCTTCAAATCACAGTTGAGGAGTTTTGTGGATTTGTACTTTTGTATTTTCATCACAGCTGTTAAACAACAGATAACAGTCTGTGTTACTAAATTCACCACCAACCTCAATGTGTTTGTGCTGACATGAATGTTTTCTTGTATTTCTGCATCATCGTCACCCACATTGTTTTTTTGTTGGTTTTTTTAGCGATGGAAAACCACACAACAGCTTCAGCCGAGCTGTCAATCAGCAGCAGGGGCTGATGGGAGGTCTGAGGACCTGTTAGAAACCACGTGGCCCTCGTCTGATCTCACAGCTCGTCCTTGTTTGGCCTCAGCTGCATCAGAGCGCCACTTCTCCCCAGGTTCACCAGAGGAAACACCACTGCACAAAATGCTTTTCCTCCCAGCTGCTGCTCTGTGCTGTCTGTGTTCAGGTGAGTGTTTCCAGCCAATCAGGAGCCAACAAACTCAACCTGTAACAAACACTGTCACACTAACCTTCACCTATCTGTCTGTTTCTCTACAGCGCTGGTTGCCATGGCAGCAGAGCTGATTCAGGATGATTTAACATTGACCAGGAGAGTTGATGAAGAAGTCTCCTTCAGCTGTGGACGAACTGACCAGTGTGGTACATATGTATTCTGGTACCAGAAGAAAGACACAGAAACATTCAGAGTGATTCTTGATATTGACAAGAATAGTGGTAACATAGATTCAAGTTACGGTCATCCTCAGAAAAATGATTTCTCAGCTGTGAATAAACAGAACGGCTGTGAGTTGAAGATCCAGAAAGTTAAACTCTCTCATTCAGCCACCTACTACTGCAACTGTCTGAAGTCTGATGGTTCCCACAGTGAGAAATGATGCGAGCAGCCTGTACAAAAACCAACAGATGAACAGATGTCAAACAGTGTTTGTGACAGGAAGAGAGCAGTAAACCACAGCCCAGGTTCACATATTTCACCTCCATCTCAGCCAGAGTCACAAACATACTGAACTGAGGGATTTATTTCATATTATATTGATTCATATTTTGATCAGATACAAACACACACTAACACAATATAGATGAAAGGCTCCAATAACAAACATATATCATTTGGACATTTTGTATAATATAACAACAAATTCCAAAGAAAATATTGGAGCTAAAGATTAAAATGGTCCTCTTTGTTCTGCTGCCGGAATAAAGTCCATTCCTCCCTCACAATACTAATCTGCTCTGAATGAAAACACTTCCAGCAGCACTTGTTGTTTAACACCTTTCAGTAGATTTCAACACATCATTTCACTTTATTACATTTTAAAAGACAAATCTTGGACACATGTCAGCTCAGGATTTTGTCCTTCTAGCAGCGGCTTATTAGGACGCTGATTTTGTTGGACAGATTTCCAGAAACTTCCTCTGGACAGGGTTCATACAGCTTTTTAAGAGGACAATTCAAGCACTTTTCAAGCACTTTCAAGGTACCTAAACCAAAACCTTCCAGACTGTGGAAGCCTTCATCATCACATCTAATTTGTTCCTATAAATGCAACGAGGACAAATAAAGTGAGCAGAATGACTTTAAACCCACAGCAATCAATGTATGTTGTCACTTTGTTTATTTTAGCAGCTGTTCAACTTTGATGCTTTTGACAAATGAAGAAAGACATTTTTGAAATATCAGCTTTCAGATTTCAAATGTGGATTTCCAGTCGACTTTAGCATGAGGATACAGGGAAAAGCTCTCCCTACAATTAATGTCATCTTACTGCTCCAAAAGTAATGTAAGGGGGACATCAGTTCAGGTCACTTGATGTCATTGTATTAAAGTGCATTACATCACAAGTTCATCAAACTAAACAGAAGCACAATATGCACAACAACTGACAAACCAAATGGAAAACACAGCTTATGTTATATAATGAGGGGGGTAGTAAAAAAGAATGTGCTTTTACAGCTACTGCTGTTTGCTCAATGAATCATAACTGTAATCATAATTAGGCTAACGTTACTGTAACAAGCTTTCTGTTGAACTAACTTACATCAGAAGTAACGTAGCTCCATTTTAGCTAAATGTCCACACCGTTGTCTCATGAATTAGTCTCATGTTCCAAAACAAATCCAAAAGAAAATTGTTTCATTACGTCGTGGTTATGACAATATTAGCCTTGCTAATGTTATCTTAGCA